>CAKNYM010018984.1:7400-26835 GCA_932195095.1 Andricus curvator
CCACCAGTGGCCCCTAGCCTTTTCCAGCTCTCTAATTATAGTCTAAATGTGGCCCTTAGCCTTTTCCAGCTTTCCAATCACAGTCCATCAGTGGCCCTAGCCTTTTCCAACTCTCTGATCATAGCCCACCAGTGGTATATAGCCCTTTCCAGCTCTCTAAGTATAGTCCACATGTGGCCCTAGCCTTTTTCAACTCTCCAATCACAGTCCACCAGTAACATATAGCCTTTTCCAGCTTTTTAATCACAGTCTAAAAGTGGCCCTTAGCCTTTTCCAGCTTTCGAAAAACAGTCCACCAGTGTCCCTCGCCTTTTCCAGCTCTCCAATCGCAGTCTAACAGTGGCCCTAGCCTTTTCCAACTTTCTAATCACAGTCCACCAGTGTCCCTCGCCTTTTCCACCTCTCCAATCACAGTCTAACAGTGGCCTTTTCTAACTCTCTAATCACAGTCCACCAGTGGCCCCTAGCCTTTTCCAGCTCTCTAATCATAGTCCAACACTGGACCCTAGCCTTTTCCAGCTCTCTTATCTACTTCCAAGCCTACAAATCTACCGCACTTGGCTGGAAGACTACCTAGAACCTTGGCAATTTCATCAATGTCATTCACTTCTCCAACATCAGCGAATGCTTATAAAATTGACTCCCTTTTACTGATATGATGGCAATATTATTAGTTTCATACATACAGTAAGTGAGAAAGTGTTGTTTCAACATTACCTTGTAGACAGCAGATCGTTGTTTATGAGTAGTTCTTAGTCTAGTCCACATTTCTGCAGCAGATGAACCTGCCATGACCGATTGTAATGGACCAAATTCCATTGCAGTAGAAATTAAAAGCATTGCTGTAGCATTCAAATCATCTAATTCTTTGCGCTCGTTACCTTCTGCTGAAAGCTGATGTTTTACTGATGTCACTGATGTTTCACTAATAAGATCTATCAAATCTTCTGTTCGAAAAATGATCTCCATTCCAAACTTCCATAGGCGGGAATTCTTCCCATCAAACTTCTGGATTTGAAAACTTTTGATTTTCTTCATTCTATAAATTCCTCACTGATCCGGGTTCTTTTTCGACAATCAGACCGGAAAGCGAACTTCTATTTGACAGAAAATGATTAGACAAAAATTCGTACGTGAAAATGTAACCGTGCTTTTTTATTGAATAATATTTTTATTATCTTTGCCTCATAGCCTAATAAATTTATTATTGAGAAACCAGAATATTCAAAATCAAAAGCCACCTGAATCTGGAGTCAAACCAAAATTGTATTTTTTATATATTTGATAGAGGAACGAGATCAAGAGTATAAAATTGATAACAAAATATTTGAATATACAACAATAACACAAAAAATTTGAATCCTATTATAAAAAGTACATGCATTTCTGCTAACTTCATGCGTAGTCCCTAAACCCTATTGGTCAATTCAGTTAGCCATTGACATATAATGTAAGTCACAGAAGGTCACAGTAGAATCAGCCAATCAACTGTCGAGAATCGGGAGCAAGATTCGATAACTCGATAATTCAAGTAGGCGCAAATTTCAAAAGTCAACATTTCTGGATTAATTATTACAATGAATTAATAAAACAGTTGAAAATTAAGAATACAATAAAAAATAAGTCGAGTTAGTTATAATTCATTGTTAGTCACTCTAAACATAGGGAAAAGGGAAGAAAGTGTTTTCAAAATGCAAAACAAAATCAAAATTTTGAGTTATCTCGAAAACATACGCGAAAACTGACAACATTTTCAGGGGTTACTAAAGAGGGATGGTTCTCGGCCACCCCGACCTAAACCAGTAAACAAATGTTCCAAATTCGAAAAAAAAAAATTTGATTTATCTCTAAAAGGGTCACAGATACGTGAAAACTAACAACATTTTCAAGGTTTCAAACATTTTGAGTTTTCTTTGAAAATGATGATAACAGTAAACAGATAATAAAATTTTTTTTAAATCTGAAATTTTAATCATCTTGAAATCGGTCAGAGATTTGTGAAAACTTATAATTACAAAGAACTCAAACTAACCCAATAAAAAGTTTTTAAAAATTCAGCACAATAAGACAAATGAATTTTTCACAAAAAGTTGAATTTTCAAACCAAAAATATGCATTTTCCATCAAAATAATTGAATTTTCGACCCAAAAAAAAGACAAGAAGTGAATTTTCAACTTTAAAAAATCAATTTTCTAACAAAAATGGAATAGCCACAATTTCAGTAAAAAAATTCATTTTCAACAAAAAAAAATTACTTTTTAACAAAATAGTTAAATTTTTAACTGAAGAAACTTATTTTTAACTAAAATAATGAATCTTTAACCAACAAAATGAATCTTCAACCCAAAAGATGAATTTTCTACCAAAAAAGATACATTTTCAACAAAATAAATGAATTTTCAACCAATCATATGAATTTTCAACCAAGAAGATTAAATGTCTATCAAAAAATATAAATTTTCGACGAAAAATATAATAGGTAAATTTTCAGTGAAAAATTAATTCTTAATTTTTAAAAAATAATTTTCAACCAAAAAGGTTAATTAGTTCAAAATATTAATCTTCTTGGTGTCTAATTCACCATTTTGGTTGAATATTTATTTATTTTGTTAAAAACTATAGAAATTTTCATCTTAATAGCTGAATTTACCAAGTGAAGAAATTAGAAAAATTCAGTTTCACAAAAAAAAACGAATTTTCAACAAAATAGTTACATTTTTAAGCACAAAAATTATTTTTTAACTAAGATAATGAATTTTCAACAAAAAATATGAATTTTTAACGCAACAGTTGAATTTTTAGTTGAAAGAAAGGATTTTGTACCAAAAAAAAAAAATTTTCAACAAAATAGTTCAATTTTCTACCAAACAAATGAATTTTTGACAAAAAAAAGGGAATAGTTAAATTTTCAGTAAAAAATCTAATGTTCAGACAAAAAATTAATTGTCAACCAAAAAGATTAATTTTCTACTAAAAAACATCAATTTTTAACAAAATAAATGAATTTTCCACCAAAAAAGTGAATTAGTCACCAAGAAGATTCAGATATTCTACCATAAAAGATAAAGTTTCAAACAAATACAGAAATTTTCAACAAAATAGCTGCATTTTCAATATAAATATTAAATTAAACATGCAATATTTAAATTTTCAATCAAAAAAGTTAATTTACAACAAAAATTTCAAAAAAATAGTTTTTCTGTTGTTTAATTTTTCTAAAATGTATTCATATTGAAAAATTATAATTTTTAATAGAACTAGCAAAGATTAACCGGTTGTGGTAAGTTTTGGTACTTGAAATTATAATTCGAATGTAAATAGTGCAATGAAAATATGCAACAATGGTGATTTTTCTTTTATTGTAAAAATACCATTTTGACTGTTATTTAACAATAATCTGGAATTTTTCGCCGTTTAAACATGAACATAAATAATGGGACATTTTTCTTAAGCTTAAAGGTTAAAATAAAATTTTTATATAAAAATAAACAAAATATTGAAAAATGAACCGAGTTTTTTTTAAAGAAAGGGTAATTATTGCGCGCGCAATTTTTCTATTTTCTATTTGTTTACTCAAATTAATGGGAGTGTCTACATGTACCGAAAAAATAAAGTTCATTTTATTGAAATTTTCGTACAAATAGTAATTTAATTTAAATTTGTCTTAACAATTTCTTGGTCTTTTAGAAGTCTGAGAAGCTACTTTCATATATATTAAGTGACAAAGAATTTTGTTTTGTGAAAAAAGTATAAAAATTGTTTATTTCCTTTTAAGCTTTGTTTATAGCAATAAAATTCTACAATAACCAATTTTTTGGCCTTTTCTGTATGCCCAGGTTGTAATTCAAAATGATTGTAAGTATATCAAAGGTTTAAAAGCTCAGACTTTTTTCTCAAGTGCACTTTTTTGTAAATTTAAAAAATAACAATAGGATCTAAAGTTAGAAAATTAAAAATATTGCCTATATACGTTCGTTAAGAATTTAATGCTCTATAATTATAAAAAATTGGAAATTATTCAACAATTGAGAGCAAAAACTATAATAAAATAATAAAAATAGAGTATTGTTTATTTAAGTTTCAATTTGTGAAAATGCGCTAAAATCCTGTTTTTTGGATTTAGAAAAAAAATTTTAATTTTTTTCTTCATATCATAATCAGATCGTGACATAAATTTTTGTGTGTAATAACAAAATAATGGAATGTTTCTTTGATTCCAATTAGAGAAATTTAGAGCATTACACTATCAATTTTGTTCAAAACAATGTGTAATTAATCCAATTTTGAAAATGTATTTTTAATGAATTTGCAACAAATTCTATATTCACCACATTTTTTTTAATTTCCAATTTAATATTATTTTTTATTATTAAAAACTGTACTTGTGAAAAATTCGCTATAATTTCCTGGCCCATAATAATTTCTCAGAAAACTGGTCAAAAATTGAAACGTTGGCCCTGGATGCGCGAGGGTAAAATGTTAGCCAATTTGAAAATTGTTTCTAGTCGCAATTATGGCCCCTATTAGTGAATTTTAATGAATCTGTAAAAAATTGCATAATTTCTTGCAGAAATGTAATTAAAAATTGAAAATTTTATTCTTTGGTTGGAAATTATTTCTGTAAAAGTAGAATTTTTTTAAAATCACACTGTAGTAAAAATACAAAAGTATAAAAAATATTATTCATAGTTGAAGAATTCTTTAAAAATCATTTTTAACATTTTTTAGCTAGATACATTTGATAAACAAATTTTTCTTCAATACGAATACCAACATTCTAAAAAAATGTATTATTGTTTATAAATATTTTATGCAGTCCTTTTATGGCTTTCGTCTTTTTTCAAATTTATTTTTTTATTTTTTGTTTCACTGTTATTATTCTTGGATACTGTTACCAGTCCTTGAAGGTATCATTTACAGAAAATTAGTTCCTGAGATGGGGAGGCAAATTTTGATGTCAGTTTTTAGGTTCGGATTCGCCCTTCGACAGTCGAATCTCTAGAGAACAACGACCTACCTACCCACTAATTTGTTTGTACAGAGCTCGTTGTCAGGGGTTCAGAATTTTTTTTACCCTCTTCTCTCTCCTCTGATAATACACTCTGCAACAGCATCCCACGCTGCTATATAGGATCTGATGATTGAGAGGCACCAATGTAAATATAGCGACATGACGTAAGGCAATAGCTGCCTTTACTTTCACTTTTCGAGCATCAAATTCAAAAGTTTAATTTTAATAATTTTTAGTTGAAAAAAATTTTATTTGAAAAAATAATTATTGGATTGCTTTGGATTAGGGCGCATGGTAGGTCCAAGGCCCTTAAAGGCTGAAAAGTGTTACTAATTTCAGCTACTTCCCCTCCTCTCCTATGATTTCCTAACCCTCACTTTCCCTACTTCCCTTCCCACACTTCTCCTACTTCCCCTTTTCACACTTCTCCTACTTCCCCTTTTCACACTTCTCCTACAACCCCCACTCACTTGCCTTCCACCACTCGCACGCACTTCCCTACTACATCTCTCCACACTTCCCCTACTTCCACGCAATCCCATATTTTCCATTTCTCCGCCTCTTCTCCAATCCTCCTCCTCTTAGACTTTCTTCATCTTTCCATGCTTCTCCTGCAACCCTCCTCACTGCTTCTTAATTCACCTCCCCTCACTTCCCCTACTTTCCCGAAATTTTATACTCTCTCTGCCCTACTCTCCCTCTTTCAGCCTACTACTCCTTCCTTTTCATAATTCTAATCCTCTCACTTCTCCAGTTTCCCTAACAAGACATTCCTTAAATCCCTATTCACTTCCCACCCCTAAACATACTTCTCCCACCGCACTACTCCTCTCACTCTTCATACTTCCTCTTCTTTAATCACGCTAGTACTCCGCCCTGTCTCAATCCTTCCCCATACTTTTCCGAATTTTCCACCCCTACTCTCCCACTTTCCACTTACTTTCCATCACCTCTGATAATTTATCTGCGTCCTATAATATCTGATCACTAACATCCCTTGTTTACTTACCACCTATTATCCTATTTCTCAATCCTATACTGTCCCTCTTATAACTTAGCCACCACTCTCTCCTCTTTATCTCTTTCAGCCTGCTTTCCCTCCCGTCACTTCCCGTTCCTTCCTCCTTTCACGCTTTCTATACTTTCCTCTCCCTTACTTCTTACACTTCCTTACACTACTTTCTCTTCTCTACGTACTCCCACTTCTCTACTATCAGTCATTTTCCCATCCTTACCCTTCCATAACTTCTCCCACTTCCCCTCCCCTACTCACGCAGTTTTCGCCTACGTCTTCTCACCTCCACTCACGTCCCCTACTTCCCCTAATATTCCACAATCTCCCTTCTCTTACCACCTCTTGAATTGAAATTTGGAAAATTGAAATTTTCGGGAATCTACTAATATAGGAAATTTAAAATTTCGGGTTTTAAAAGTTCCGGAATTTAATCATTTTAAATTTCAGAATGTTTGTGGTTTTGTGAACTTTCACTTTCAGAATATTTCAATTTCTTTAATAAATAATTTCGGTGGTTTCATTTTTTTTTTTGTTTATTTGAAACTTTCGTTTTTCGGAAATTTTTTTATTCGGTATTTTGCAAAATTCAGGATTTTTATTATTCATCAAAATTATCTTATCCCATTTCAACTACAAATAAAGTACAACAAATTACAAAAATGTAGAAAATTTTCAAATAGGCAAAAGTTCTACTTTCCTTTAATTTCTGTTGCAATTTATTTATTTGGTTGTAATCTCGTGTAAAAATATTTGTACTTTTTATTAATTTTTTGTAAACTTTTTCCTATCAGAGATTCAAAGACAATTTTTCATTTAAATTGAAAAAAATTATTTTTGAAAAATTTTGAATAACCAATAAAAAACTAACGAATTAGGGGTTTTAGGGGTCAAAAATAGCGATTTATGTTTTTCATTTTGTGCACTAATAATTAAAATTAAAAGTTCACACTGATTTTGAGAAATATAAACAATTTTCTTTTTACCTTTTTCAAACTTTTTGAACATTTTTCTCAAGGAGGATTTTTCAATAAAAAATTATTACATAAAATTCGCGTTTTGACCTGAAATTTCAACAATTTGGTGAACTTTTTTTTTCTTTCTTGACAGAAACATTTTGTTTTTCGAAAATTCGTCTTCTTGCTTGAATAAATTATCATTTTATTTGAAAATTCATCTCTTTTGTTGACAATTTGACTAAAGATTTTGTTATAAATAAATTTTGTTTACTGAAAAATTAAGTTTTCCATTATTGGTTGAAAATTTACCATTTTTAGTTGAAAATTCAACAATTTGAAGAATCATGTATTTTGTTGAAAATTCTTTCTTTAATAGAAAATTAATCTTCTTAATTAAAAATTCGTCTTTTTGGTTTTAAAATTGATCTTTCTCGATAAAAATATTATCTTTTTGGTTGAATTATCCACTATTACATTTTTTTATGAGAATTCATTTTTGTAGGTTGAAAATTCTAATATTTGGTTAAAAAATCAACTATTTTGTTTAAGATTCAATTTTTTGTTAAAATTGACCTACTTTGTTAAAAATTCGTTCTTTTGAAAATTCAAACATTTGGTTGAATTGAAAATATTTTTATTTGAATTTCAATCTTTCTTGATTAAAAATTCGACCGTTTGGTTGAGAATTCCGCTTTTTTAGTAAAAAATTCGTCTTTTTTGGTTAAAAATGCAACTGTTTGGTTGAAAAATGAACTTTTTTGTTCAAAATTTACATTTTAGGGTTAAAAATAATTTTTTTACTGAAAATTTATCTTTTCCCATTTTTGGTCAATTTTTTTAAAATTCATCTTTGTAGGTTGAAAATTCAACTATTAGGTGAAAACTTGACCTTTTTTCACTTCAATAATTTTTTTGAAAATTTAGCTTATTGGTTGAAAGTTGAACTATTTTCTTGAAAATTGATCTTTTTTAGTTAAAAATTCAACTACTTGGGTAAAAAAACTGCTTTGGTGAAAATTTATTTTCTTGAATTTCGTTGAAAATTTATTTATTTTGTTGAAAATTAGTTTTTTTTAGAATTGATTTTTTTTTACTGAAAATCTAGCTTTTCTATTTTGGTTGAAAATTGTTGTTTTTAGTTAAATATTCGTAATTTTTCGTAGAAAAAATCTTCTTGGTTTGGAATTTCCTCTTTTTTGGTTGAAAATGCAACTTTTTAGTTGAAAATTAAGTTTTCGGTTGTAAATTCATACTTTCGGCTTGAAAATTCAACCGTTTTACGGAAAATTCATCTTTTGGTTTAAAATTCGTCATTTTAGTTGGAAATTCATGTCTTTAGTTGAGAATCGAACTATTTTTTTAAATTTCGTTTTTGTCTTGTAATTTCATTTTTATTATTGAATATTCAACATATAAATAAATAATATACAAATATTTCATCTATTTGTTGAAAATTTAATTATTCTTTGAAAATTTAATTATTTTCTCAAGACGTCATCTTTTTTTTGGTCGAAAATTCATGATTTTTAATTTCTTTCCTTTTGGTTAAAAATGTAGCTGTTTAGTACAAAAATTAACTTTTTTGTTGGAAATTCATATTTTTGTTTTAAAAATTCAACTGCTTCAGAGAAAAATCATCTGTTGGATTGAAAGTGTAGCGAAAAATTAAAATTTCAATTTTTGGTTGAAAATAGATCTTTTGGATTGAAAATTCATCTGTTACGGTATAGAAGTCATTTTTTCCTCTTGAAATAAAAACAGAAATTGTAAATTTTTAATCTAAAATTGTTTTATTTTGTTTATAAAAGATTCTGTGTTTCAGCACCTCTATTTTGGAATCCTTTAAACCTTAAATCTCACCTTGCGAAACTCATCTTCCAGAAAGCCTCAATTTTCTATCTCTCTCAATTTCTCTCCCTCTTACTTTCTCACTTTCTCTTTCTATCCTCTCTGAACCCCGTACGTTTTTGTCACCTAGCAACGTGTTATCGATTTGCCTCCGCGGTGAGCACTTAATAATCTTTGTAGCCCGTTAAAATTCAAAGCGAGCCATCGAAGGAAAAAGGGAATTCGGGAGAATTCCGTAGAGAAAATCGCACCAGGTTTAAATATATGAGAAGAGTCCCCAGAGAGAACAGGACTGAGAGCCTAATAAAAAGGGTGGCCTTATTTGCAAAATAATCCCTTTCTTTAATGGTGGAGAATTAGGGACACCCCTTGACCAACCCATTGATGGGTAAGTAACTTTTTGACCATTTGAAGCGTACTTTTTTAATCAGCCCAATTTGTACGAAACTGAATAATTTTTTGTTGTTTCAGTCCACCATATTGAACCGGGCATCATGAATTTTGAAAATTTCAAAATAAAGCCATGAGGTTCGTAATGAGCGACCCAGAAAACACCTAGATGCTGAATTTAGAGCCAATCAGTTAATTTCTTTAGTTTCATTCCACCCCAATGGATCCGCCATATTGAATTTTGAAAATGGTCAAACTTTGACACCAGGTTCGTAATCAACGACCCGAAAAATCCATAGATACCGAGTTTCGACCTAATCGGTTCATTTCTTTAGTTTCGCTCCGCCATAATGGATCCGCCATCTTGACTTTTAAAAATTTACCAATTTTGACACCAGATTTGTAATCAGCGGCCCAGAAACCCCCTAGATGCCGAATTTAGTGCCAATCAGTCAACTTCTTGTAGTTTTAGTCCACCATATTGGATCCGCCATCTTGAATTTTAGAATTTTTTTAAATTTTGAAACAAGCATTGTCATCAGCGATCCAACAAAAAACCCTAGATAACGAGTTCAGAGCCAATGAGTTAATGGCTTTGGCTTCAATTCGCTGCAGTGGATCCGCCATCTTGACTTCTGACAATCTTCCGATTTTGATACCAGATTTGTAATCAGCGACCCAAAAGTCCTCTAGATACAGAATTTAGAGCCAATCAGTCAACTTCTTGTAGTTTTAGTCCACCATGTTGGATCCGCCATCTTGGATTTTATAAATTTTTTCATTTTGACACAAGCTCTGTAATCAGCGATCCAACAAAAACCCCTAGATAACGAGTTTAGAGCCAATCGGCTTATTTCTTCAGTTTCATTCCTCCATAGTGGATCCACCATATTGAATTTTGTAAATTTTCTAATTTTGGTGTCAGTTTCTTAAACAACCACTCAAAAGCTCCGCATATACCGAGTTTAGAGCCAATCAGTTAATTTCTTTGGCTTCAATTCGCTGCAGTGGATCCGCCATCTTGAATTTTGAAATTAGTCCAATTTTGACACTAGTTTTGTAATCAGCGACCCAAAAAACCCCTGGATACCGAGTTTCAAACTAATCGGTTCATTTCTTTAGTTTGACTCCGCCTTATTGTATTCGCCATCTTGAACTTTTGAAAATGACTGTTTATGAATGTTATGAATGTTTAACAAAAAAAATATATTTAAATTTTTAACGAAAGGGATGAATTTTCAACTGAAACAATCCACTTTTTACCAAAATAATAATTATAATTCAAATAATAATTCAACTTACTGAAAAAATGTAACTTCATTCATTATTGCTTCATCATCGAGGAAGCTTTGTGATGGTAACATTTTCAAACAAATTTAAATTCATCTAATTAAACCTTCCTCAATTAAGAAATGTCTAATACGATGTTCTAAGGAATTATCCGGATTTATGTGTGTGTGTGTGGATGTGTGTGTGTGTGTGTGTGGATGTGTGTGTGGATGTTACACTTTCTTGTGAACACGATACTTGAAAACGGTTGCAGATAAATTAATGAAATTTGAAGGGCTTACACATTTTCCCCACTGATATCTTGAAACTGCCTAAAGGATTTCTGAAAATGTTTATTGCATTTTTTTTAGCACTCAATAATATTTTAAAAATCGGTTTTTTATAGTAAAACTTTTTTCATTAGCATAATTCAAAGTTGATGCAACAATATAAAAGATTCCTTGGTTCGAGACGAATCGATTGACCTAATATTAATACATTTTATTAAAGAGTAGGGAAGTTATGGTAATTTATATATTTTCAAAATCGCTTTTTATAGTAAAAATTTTCTCATTCTCATAATTTAAAGTTGATGCGAGAATAGAAAAGTTGTGTGGATTCAAAACAAATCGATTGACCTATAACATTGGTACATTTTTTCGAAGAGTAAGGAAGCTAGGGTAATGCATAATATTTGAAAATACAGATTTTTATAGTAAAACTTTTTTCTTCAACACAATTCAAAGTTGATGCAAGAATGGAAAAGATTCCTTGGTTCGAGAGGAATCGATTGACTTACAATATTAATATATTTAATTAAAAAGTAGGGAAGTTATGGTAATTTATATATTTTGAAAATCGGTTTTTTTAGTAAAACTTTTTTCATTAATATAATTCGAAGTTGATGCAAGAACAGAAAATATATGTTGATTCGAGACGAATCGATTAACCTATAATATTAATACATTTTATTGAAGAGTAGGGAAGTTATGGTAATTTATATATTTTTATGTGACTCCGGTGCATTAACGCGTTTTTATGCGACAGCGTACAGTATCGTAATGTTGTACATTACGATACTGCGGACGATCACTCTTCACATTACACTCCGCTGTATCGTAATGTACTACATTACGATACTGTGCGCTGTCGCAACAAAACTTGTAAATGCACCGTCGCGACATAAAATAATATATGCGCCAATGAGCACAATTCGGGACTTCACGTGACTCGCTTACAATGCTCGTAGGACTTATCTCGCCTCGGCTTCGATCATCCTACGAGCATTGCCGCTTGTCGCGTAAAGACCCTCATTATGCGCCTCGGCGCATAATATGCTATTAAAATACGGTTCTTTATAGTAAAACTTTTTTCACTAACATGATTCAAAGTTGATACAGAAATATAAAAGATTCCTTGGTTCGAAACGAATCGATCGACCTATAATATTAATACATTTTATTAAAAAGTGGGGAAGTTATGGTAATTTAAATATTTTCAATCGATTGACCTATAACATTAATACATTTTATTGAAGAGTAAAGAAGCTATGGTAATGCATAATATTTGAAAATACGATTTTTTATAGTAAAACTTTTTTCTCCAACATAATTCAAAGTTGATGCAAGAATATGAAAGATTCCTTGGTTCGAGACGAATCGATCCACCTATAATAATAATAATACATTTTATTAAAAAGTAGGGAAGTTATGGTAATTTATATATTTTTAAAATCGCTTTTTATAGTAAAAATTTTCTCATTCTCATAATTTAAAGTTGATGCGAGAATAGAAAAGTTGTGTGGATTCAAAACAAATCGATTGACCTATAACATTGATACATTTTTTCGAAGAGTAAGGAAGCTAGGGTAATTTATATATTTTTAAAATACGGGTTTTTATAGTACAACTTTTTTCACTAACATGATTCAAAGTTGATACAGAAATATAAAAGATTCCTTGGTTCAAGACGAATCGATCGACCTATAATATTAATATATTTTATTAAAAAGTGGGGAAGTTATGGTAATTTATATATTTTCAATCGATTGACCTATAACATTAATACATTTTATTGAAGAGTAAGGAAGCTATGGTAATGCATAATATTTGAAAACACGATTTTTTATAGTAAAACTTTTTTATCCAACACAATTCAAAGTTGATGCAAGAATATAAAAGATTCCTTGGTTCGAGACGAATCGATCCACCTATAATAATAATAATATATTTTATTAAAAAGTAGGGAAGTTATGGTAATTTATATATTTTTTAAATCGATGCGTATAGTAAAAATTTTCTCATTCTCATAATTTAAAGCTGATGCGAGAATAGAAAAGTTGTGTTGATCCAAGACGAATCGATTGACCTATAACATTGATACATTTTATTGAAGAGTAAGGAAGCTATGGTAATGCATAATATTTAAAAACACGGTTTTAATAGTAAAACTTTTTTCTTCAACATAATTCAAAGTTGATGCAAGAATATAAAATATTCCTTGTTCCGAGACGAATCGATTGACCTATAATATTAATACATTTAATTAAAGAGTAGGGAAGTTATGGTAATTTATATATTTTCAATCGATTGACCTATAACATTCATACATTTTTTTGAAGAGTAAGGAAGCTATGGTAATGTATAATATTTGAAAACACGATTTTTTATAGTAAAACTTATTTCTCCAACATAATTCAAAGTTGATGCCAGAATATAAAATATTCCTTGTTTCAAGACGAATCGATTGACCTATAACATTCATACATTTTTTGAAGAGTAAGGAAGCTATGGTATATAGTATACCATTAAGCCATTCCCCTTTCAGGGTAGGCGTGATACTACCCGATTCGGGTAGTGTTTCTAGGTGGATTGTTTCTTCTAGTTAGTAAACAACTACAAGTGTGGGCTCACCACACCCACGATGTGCCAACAGCACGCAGTATTCTCGAATGGTCACCCATCCAAGTACTAACCGCGCCCAACGCTGCTTAACTTCAATAATCTGACGAGAACTGGTTTTTTCAGCGTGGTATGGTAATTTATGGTAATGCATAATAATTAAAAACACGGTTTTTTATAGTAAAACTTTTTTCTTCAACATAATTCAAAGTTGATGCAAGAATAGAAAAGTTGTCTTAATTGCATTTTACTGAATTTTACTGATACATTTTATTGAAGAGTAAGTAAGCTATGGTAATGCATAATATTTGAAAACACGATTTTTTATAGTAAAACATATTTCTCCAACATAATTCAAAGTTGATGCCAGAATATAAAATATTCCTTGGTTCGAGATGAATCGATTGACCTATAACATTAATACATTTCATTATAGATTAGGGAAGTTATGGTAATTTATATATTTTTAAAATCGATTCTTATGGTAAAAAATTTCTCATTCTCATAATTTAAAGTTGATGCGAGAATAGAAAAGTTGTGTTGATTCAAGACGAATCGATTGACCTATAATATTTATACACTTTTTTGAAGAGTAAGGAAGCTATGGTAATGCATAATATTTAAAAATACGGTTTTTTATAGTAAAACTTTTTTCTTCAACATAATTCAAAGTTGATGCAAAAATGTAAAATATTCCTTGTTTCGAAACGAATCGATTGACCTATGATACTGAAACGTTTTATCAGAGAGTAGGGAAGTTATGGTAATTTATATATTTCTAAAATCGATTCTAATAGTAAAAATGTTCTCATTCTCATAATTTAAAGTTGATGCGAGAATAGAAAAGTTGTGCTCATTCAAGACGAATCAATTGACTTATAACATTCATACATTTTATTGAAGATTAAGGAAGCTATGGCAATGCATAATATTTTAAAACACGATTTTTTATAGTAAAACTTTGTTCTCCAACATAATTCAAAGTTGATGCAAAAATATAAAAGATTCCTTGGTTCGAGACGAATCGATCGACCTATAATAATAATACATTTAATGAAAGAGTAGGGAAGTTACGGTAATTTATATATTTTTTAAATCGATTCTTATAGTAAAAATTTTCTCATTCTCATCATTCAAAGTTGATGCGAGAATAGAAAAGTTGGGTTGAGTCAAGACGAATCGATTGTCCTATAACATTCATACATTTTTTGAAGAATAAGAAAGCTATGGTAATGCATAATAATTGAAAACACGGTTTTTTATAGTAAATCTTTTTTCTTCAACACAATTTAAAGTTGGTGCAAGAATGTAAAAGATTCCTTGATTCGAGGCAAATCGATTGATCTATAATATTAATACACTTCATTGAAGATTAAGGAAGTTATGCTCATTTATAATATTTGAATCATCTGTTTCAAACAGAAAAACTTTTTTCATCGACAAAATTCAAAGTTGACGCATGCATAGAAAAGACTTTTTGATCATAAATTTTCAAATAGAGTAATTCTGACAATTTTTGTAAATAAATCATAAAGCTGGGAAAGGGATAGGGTGCGACAGAACTTTTCCCTTCCCTTTTCCAGCTCGAAAAATTATCATTTCGAATATAAAATTTAATTTGCCCGATTTGTCTTTGTATTTAAAAATTGTTTGTATTATTTTGTAATTTCGTATTTTTTGTAAATTTCTATTTTGAAATTGATCAAAATGAAGACTTTGGTTTGTCTATTATTGAAAAAAAATAACTAATGCTTCCTCTAGAAGGAAGCAAATACATTTGCTGACGGGAAGCAAAGTGCTGGTTTACTAAAGTCCAGAGAAAGTAACTCGTTAAAAGAAACGAGTTACTGCTCATTCCTGGACCAACCCTAATTTTTTAAATTTATTCGAGGTTTAGGGTTGTCATCTTAAGCCTAGATCCATTCTTAATTTTTATCACTTTTTTCTTATTACCTCGGATTATACGCTTTACTTTATGAGCGAATAAAAAAGGAACATTATTTCCCTAAAGAGAATGCCTAGTATATTTTCTTACGAAATATGCACCATTAAATGTTGAGTAGGCTTAAAAATGGTGATAAAAAATTATTAGTAACGAAATTGCACAAAATCAGTTTTCAGATATTGTATTTTATGTTTTGACCGATTAAAATTTTTGTTGTTGAAATTTCTATATTTTTTGCCTGCTCTCTAAATCTAAATTGGGAGAAAATTACTGATTGGTGGTAATTTTCTACTAAGTCTTTCTGGCTTTGTTCAATTGAAAAATCATTATAAAATCTTGGAGATATCATTGCAACCCTTGTCAAATCCTTATGAAATCTTTGGAAATCTTTGCGAAATATTTGAAATATTTGGTAATACTTGTGAAATTGTTTAAATTCTTTTTAAATCTTCAGGAAATCATTCAAATCTTTCAAACCTATCCGAAATGTTTGAAATTTTTGTGAAATCTTTATGAAATCTTCGGAAAATCATTGAATATTTGTCAAATCTTTGAAAAATCTTTGGGAATCTTTGCAAAATATTTGGTAATATTTGTAAAATTATTGAAACCTTTGTAAATTTTTTCGGAAATCATTAAAATCTTTCAAATCTTTGCGAAATCTCCAAAATCTATATGAAATCTTTGCGAAATATTTGAAATTTTTGTAAAATCTTTGTAAAATATTTGTGAATTCCCTAACTTTACAAAATATTTAAATTTTTTGTGAAATCATTGAAATCTTTAATCAATCTATGAAATCTATCTGAAATCTTTGTGAAATAATATAAGTCTTTGTGAAATCATTGAAATCTATCTGAAATCTTTACAAAATATTTGAATTCTTTGTGAAATCTTTCGAATCTTTGGAAAATCATTGCAATTTTGTCAAATTTTTGGGAATCTTTGCAAAATATTTTCAATATTTTGTAATATTTGTGAAATTATTGAAACCTTTGCAAAATCTTTCAGAAATCATTTAAATCCTTTAAATCTTCGTGAAATCTTCAAAATCTATCTAAAATCTTTGCAAAAAATTTGAAATCTTTGCAAAATTTTGTGAAATATTTGTGAAATCTTTGTGAATTCATTAAAACTCTTTGCGAAATCTTTGAAATCTTTGTGAAATCTCTTAAATCTGTTCGAAATCTTTACGAAACCCATGAAATCTTTGGGTAATCACTGAAATCTTTGTGTAATCATAAAAAACTTTATGAAATCTTTAGCAATTTGAATTTTTTACCTGTATTTATTATTTATTGTTTATTCATTATTTATTGTTTATGTACGATTTTTACGTAGTATAATATTATTATACTACGTATATATTATATTATGTCCTCATGGCTATTTATCATATGTATGGATAAGTGTCTAAGAATGGCCCCCTTCGACGAAAAAGGTGTAGATCTCGAAACAGTGAAGGTACGTGGGTTAGCTTTCGCAGATGACAAGATTATTATGGCAGAATCGATTGAGGACTTGCAAAGAATGTCGAGTAAACTTAATACAAGCATGAAGAACATGGGCCTCAAAATTAACGTAAATAAAACAAAAATCATGGTGTTTGAAGGAAAAAGTGAGAAAACCATGTGCCACATTGTCCTAAATGATGACAGATTAGAACAAGTTGACAAGTACGTATATCCACTTATTCAGAAACGAAAAATCGCTAGAGGCGCGAGTGTCACCGCCAGATGGCAGCAGCAGCGTTCATGCGCCTGCGCTATACGAGAGACGCCATTTAATTTCAGCGGTATATTCAAAATAAATTCAAACTTATCCTAAAAGGGTTTTTTCACGAAACAATATTCTGCCACTTTTTTGGAAACACATTTTATTGGCACAGAAATTTTCTAAAATTTCATCGCACAATTTGGTAAGAAAAATTATTTAAACAAAATTTAAAAAATGCGTGATACATAAAAACCATTCCATTTAATAATTTAAAAATTGAGTTTTTTCTTGAAAAATTGTCCATCAGTTTTTGTCCTATTACTTTTTGAATGATTTTATGAGAAAACAATTTTTTTTCGCTGTTTGCAAATTATTAAAATTGTAATAAGAAAAACCCAATTTTGTTTTATAACAATGATTTTATAAAATTATATTAATTTTATTATTTCAATTTTTAAGAACTTGACATTTGTATTTTTTTGTAAGAAATGAATCTTCATGGTTGAAAATTCATCTATTTGGTGTAACATGTCATTATTTAGTGAAGAATGAATGTACTTTATTGAAAATTAAACTTTTTAGAAAATATCCTTTTCGTTGAAAGTCAACTGTTTTGTTGAAAATTCTTCTTTTATTTTGGTTAAAAATTAATTCTTTTAACTGAAAATTTGACTATTAAATATTTTATTGTAAATTCGAATTTTTTAGTTGGAAATTCAACTATTTGGTTGAAAGTGCATATATTTTGTTACAACTTTTTTTTTGTTGGTAGAAAATTAATATTTTTTGTTGACAATTCAGCTTCTTTGTTGAAAATTCAAACATTATTTTGCAAATTCGTTTTTTTTTACTGAAAATTTCACTATTCTATTTTTGGTAGAAAATTTATCTTTTTCCATTGAAAGTTCAACCATTTGGTTCAAAAATTTTTATTTGTCGATTCAAAATTAATATTCTTGGTTTGAAAACTCAAAAATGTATAGGGCATTTTTTTCTTTCTTGGTTCGAAATTCGGCTTTTTCGTTTAAAAATGTATCTCTTTTGGTAATCAAATCTCATTTTTGTTTTTGTTGAAAATTCAACTATTTAGGTAGAAAATTATTCTGATTTGCTTGAGGATTCAGCTATTTTCTTGAAAATTTGACTTTTCTGGTTGAAAATTTAATTAAACGGTTGAAAGTTGAACTACGTTGTTAAAAATTCAGTTGCTTGGTTGAAGATTCATCATTTTAGTTGAAAATTTATCTCTATGGTTGAAAATTTAATTATTTTATTTCAAACTGATTATTTTTGGATAGAAAATTAAAATAATCTGGTAGAAAATTCAACTATTTGGTTTAAAATTAACTTTCTTCCTAAAAATGCATATTTTCGGTTTAAAAATTCAACTTTGTTGTTGAAAAGTGTTGTTTCTCGTTTTGATTTTAGTCGAAAATTCATTGGTTGAAAATTTAACTATTTTGTTTCAAATTCGTTTTTTTTATAGAAAATTAAAATATTTTGCTAGAAAATGAAAATATTTGGTTGAAAATTAATTTTTTTGTCGGGAATTTAACTCTTTTATTGAAACATTCTCTTTTTTAGTTGAAAATTTAGCTACTCGTTTGAAAGTGGAACTACTTTGTTAAAAAGACTCTTTCACTCCTAGGTGCACAATATACTATTTTATGAATTATCATCTTAGTGACTTTGATTTTTAAATTATAAAATTGAGGAAGCTAAAAAAGTAACTTTTTAGGTAACTTGAACATACTTTATCCTAGTTACTCAAAAAGAAGTAACTTACCCAACACTGTTCTAGTTTATAATTATTTAAGAAGGAAAGTTTTTAACAATTTGTTCTTTTTAAAAATATTTTTCTTTTTTTAGCTTATCTGCGTTTTTCAAGAGGAAATTAAACACAGTGCTCGCACGCAGTAAAAGGTCCCCGACACGATAGGGTTCGATGACATACACGTGACCTGAAAGACGTTGTGGAATGATTTTTATGTTTCTCCATAAAACTTTCCACGAAGGAATAGTTTATTATTACAAGAGCGACTAGTCCACAAAGTGTCCATAAAACACGTATCTGAACTCGCAGCTTCTTAAAGTCAAAGGAACCACGAAAACTGGCGTTCATTCTTCTCTCCAAAGTCTTTAAATTACCACCGACGCTCCCTCTAATGTCAAAAAGTCTTTTAAAACTAAGGATAAAGTAAAAAGGAGGATTATCAAAACTGTTGAGAGCTTTAATGACTTTGTGAAGCTCTTCGCCTAGGATGCTTGCTAGGGAGATTGATCAGCGACCTGGGTCGGAGCAGTGTTGCGGAACAACGTGTTATTTAGCTAAATAATAGGGGAATTCTAGATTAATTCAATAACCTATAACGCCCCCCCCCCCC
>CAKNYM010018992.1:536-14580 GCA_932195095.1 Andricus curvator
TGTGTGTGTGTGTGTGTGTGTGTGTGTGTGTGTGTGTGTGTGTGTGTGTGTGTGAGAGAGGTAGGAGGGGTGGGGGGGGGGGTTCAAAGAAAGTCTTATGGTATCTTACGATGGCTGAGGAGGAATTGAAAATTTTAGTTTTAAATACTCTAAATTTCAACATATCATGAATCTGAAAAACTATTTTCCGTATTTTTTGAATAATCTCTCAGGGCTGTCGGATTCAGGTTAGAAAATTTTTCGGGAATTGTCAGATATTCAAAACTCAATCGCAACAATCATTTTCGAAAACGGATTTTCAAAAGGCTGAGCGAATAGTCAAATCGATTCCACAACCACGCCGAAAATTCTTTCGCAGCGACCTCTTCAGGAATTGCATTCATACCTCGGAAATGTCCAACCCTACAGGAGATCTTTGGTGTCGCCCCCAGGCGAGTAAGCAAAGCGACGCAAGAAGACGTAGACACAACTGAACAAATTGCATCTTATGAAGTTGTAAAATATTTGAGAGCGAATGTAAATTTTCTTTGCTACGTGGCGTAGGTGTGAAATGGGTCCGTGGAAATGGGGCGCACAAGAAAGAGACAGAGTTGGTAAAAAACTGAGAGAGATGTACCCAAAATCATCATCATCCTTTCTTTGTTATCAGAGGTTAAAAAATAAAAAAAATGATGAAATTGCGTTTTTCAGACCACTATGCTGGAAGCTGTTCTATTAGATAGATTATTTTCAGGGCTGACGTAAATTAAAGGCCTTGACACATAGATTTGCACTTAAAAATAAAATTTGATGTGTTGATGTGTCGTTTCTGTTGTTACTAGAGGTTGAAAAATAAGAAATACAATGAAATTTCGTTGTTTAGACCACTATGCTGAAAATTTTCTTTTAGTCTCATTGGAATTCTCATATGGAATTTTGCTATCTACACAATCTTGAAGAACTTCAAATGCGCTTATATGCACGAACATACACAAAATTTTGCACCCAAGCGAAAATAAATTTGTTCAAAAAAATCGATGACCAAGTTTTTTTACAGGGGGGTTAGGTTGGTGTCCGGCGCCGATTTTTTTGTTACTTTGCAGGTGAAAAGAGGATCCCAGACTACGAAAAAAAAATTGGGGCGAACGTTCACATTTAGGGGTTGAAATCACCCCTTCAATATTTTTGAGTCTTTTGGTGTTTTAAGAGGTAACATTGTTTTTTTCATTGTTTTTAGACAAAATTGTTCTAATTGATGCTGTATTACAATATTAGCGTGAGTTGTAAAAACACTTACCCAATAAAGTATCATAATTTAGAAAATCTACCGCTAGAATGCTTCGCCATCTGATAATGTCTTTATCATATCACACACCCAACTTGTGAAATACAATATTTTGTTTGTTCTTTTCATTTATTTTTGGTACACTTTTTTTTATTTCGTAGAAAACATATTGTAAGTCGAAAGCCTTGAGCAATTTTCAACGGAAATATTTACATGCCTGAACCTAAATAAAAATTCTTTAAACAGTTCTGTTATATATATCATCATTTAAATTGCCTGCTAAATAAAACATAAAAAGTTTTTTAGGGGTGGGTTTTACATAACAATGGTTTATTAATATAAGAACAAGTTCCATCGTTAACAAAAAATCAGTTCTATTATTATTGATTGTCAAAACCAAATATTTTAATCCATTACTTACAGTAATGTTATATTAATAAATATATTTCTTATTCATTGATAATATTAAAGGGGTGGCTGACACCTAATTTAGGGGATATTTCGAATAACACTGATGATTCTTATTAGAATTTAATATCAAAACAAGATGTTTGCAGGAACGAAGTCCAACATCTTAAACTATATGTCATATGGCGAAGCATTCTAGGGGTAGATTTGCTACATTATGATACTCTATGGGGTAAGTGTTTTTACAACTCAGGCTAATATTGTAATACAGCATCAATCAGAACAATTTTGTGTAAAAACAATAAATAAAAAACTATGTTACCTCTTAAAACACCAAAAGACTCAAAAATATAGAAAGGGTGATTTCAACCCCTAAATGTGAACGTTTGCCCAAATTATTTTTTTTCATAGTCTGGGATCCTCTTTTCACCTGCAAAGTAACAAAAAAATTGGCATCGGACACCAACATAACCCCCCTTTTAGTTTCAAAAAAGCTCAAATGCACTACGAATTAAACTTTTTGCGCCAGTTAATTGAACAATTTCCTAATTAGTGGTAAATGGTAGGAGGGACTGCTTTAAGACTGATTCTGAATAATTAGTAACAATAATTAGTTAATCCTTCGTGTTGATTTTTGATTTAAATTAAATAGTGCAAGTTACTTACAGAAGATGTAAATTTTTTACACTTGGTCAAAAAAAAAATTATTTCAACAAATGAAAATTCTTTAAAAAATTATAGGTAAGTAAAGAAAAGTGTCAACATAAGAGAATCTAATTAAATTTGTTCCAAAATTTACAAAAAACTACACTTTTCTGTATTATCCTATGTCAAAACTTACATTTCAACACGAAAAATTATTTAAACAATTAAAAATAAAGTCAATTAATCTTGTTGATCTTTGATTCAAACCAAAGACGTTATCTTGCTCAGAGAAGGAGCAAATTTGTGTTTTTTTGTCAAAAAAATGTATATAAAAGGAAATTCTTTAAACAATTATGAACAAGTGGTAGGAATACCCGAAATCCCAGAATTCTGTAGGATGTGATGACAAATTTGAAAAAACTACATTCATTTGATTTATTTCTGTCAAAAGTTAATCTTGAGAAATCAAAAGTTGTTTAGACAACCAACCGAAAATTAAATCGATTTTTCTTATTTTTTATATTGCCTAATTAGTTCATCACGTTGTGTAGGTATCGATAATTTGGGATAAAATGTGAAAAAGGTATCGTTTCAGCAAATGAAAATTGTTTAAACGATTAATAATAATTAATCAAAAATCTACTAAAACTTTTAATTTGACTATTAAAAATGATCTGTTAAAAAACTACTCATATATAACATTAATGACCAATATACCGCGGTGGAAAGGTTGAAATAAAAAGTCAATGCATATATTACATTCGGAGAAATGATTTAAAAACGATTCAGAAATTTGTTTTTTAATAAGCAGTGATGAAAAAAAAAAAAATAAAAGTGAGGAAATTATATTTTGGATTAATATAGTATAGCTGCTTGCGTGTATTTCGGAATTGTAAAATCAAATATGTTGTGTTATTCCTTTTTTCTGCCAGTGATGAAAAAAATTTGGAAATCATATTTTTTGTAGGAAATTATATTTCCTTGGAACATTACTCTGGCCAACATTGAGCTAATCGTCTAGATCAATTCTTTCCCCCATTTAATACAAAATTCGCATGAACCTTTCCCTTTTTTTAATAAAAAGATGATTTGTATAAATATGAAGTCATTGTAACCAACTCCATGTTCAGATATATAGATGAACGTAACAAGATAAGTTATCAAAAACTTTACAAAAATTGTTTATATTTGGAAATTACAATTATAATATGAAATTACATTTAGAATGAAAATAAAATCATAATTTTAAATTTAAGCCCTTAATATGACTATAAACAAGAGATTATATTTGTAAAATCCAATTTTTACGGAATTGTATGTTAGAATTTCCGGAGTTGAAGCTATTTAAAATTTAAAGATTTATTTGCCAAAAATATAATATATAAAACAACTTGAAATGTGGTTTACTAGGAAGTTTTATATAATATATTTGTGTAAATAAAAGTATAAATAAAAGAAAATATAGTTTTGATTAATTCGATATTAATTAACTAAATTAGTAAGTGATAAATTAATTGCTTATTAGGGTGGTCTAAAAAAGGCTTTTCTTCAAATAAAAACGCTTTTGGGTTTTTGGTTATCGAGAATACGCATATTGCAAAATACATATATAATATTAATTTTGTATCTGAGATATCTTACAACTATTCCTCGATAAAGACATATCTTTTCCAGTGCCGTTTTTGAAAAAATCCATTTTTCATTTTTTTTAATTCGAATTTTCACTTTTTCTCCAAAACAGAAGGAGTTTGATACGAGAAAAAATTTGAGAATAGTAAAAGTTTGATTTAAGTAACTCTAGAATCGTTTTTTATTGAAAAATCTTATTATTCATGAACGGTCTAAAAACGTTTCTTGGACGTACAAGTCAAAAGACGTTATTTGAACGTTTTAAAAACTGTCCTAAGTCAGACCAAATAATGTTTTGAAAACATTTCATGTTCACAAAAAACCTACAATTTTGAATTGCCTATAGACGTCAAAAACTTAGATGGAAAATTTGTTTGAACTTTTTTCTCATTATTCTTATAAATGTAATAAATGATGGTCCCATTATTTTTTGATTTATTTGTTGTTACGAGTTAAAAAATTCATTCAAGGTAGTTGTCATGCCAAAAAGTAGGTCTCTGGAAAAACAAGTTTTCTATGATTTTAGGAATTGAAATGATATTATTAGAAATCTCTTATAAAATAAAACAAACTTTTTGTTTATGAAAAAAGTTTAAAACTCACGAAAAATAATTAGTTTAAAAATAGTTTCTGTAATTTAATTTTTTCTTACAGTCGCTTCTTACCAATTTAAAAAAATTGTTAAGTATTAATAGATTATTGCTTATTCTATCAGGGAGAAGATTCCCTACAAAACTACTGTTTCTTATTTTGAAAATAAGAAATAACCTTCAAATATGGTTATTTTCTTGATATATGTTTCCTTTTAAAAAAAAATTGTTTGAATGATTTCAGTCATAGACAAATTTACTCTCAAGATTGAAAATAGTTGAGCCGTAGAAAATGTTTTTACGGACAAATAAGCATTAAATAATCATTTTTCATAAATATGTAACTTTTTTTATTTCAAATTATGTCATTATTAATACAATTTTAATTCTTAAGATCATATGAAAACTATTTCTTTCAGAGATTTGATTTTTGGCACGACCACACAACTTCAAAGATGAAGATTTTCGAATGTTTTGTACTTTTTAACTTAAGCATTATTGAGGCAGCACTAAGAATCAGCCGATAGAGTTCTTTCAGGGTTCAAACTTCACTAATTGAATCATAATTCCAAAAAATCAAAGAACGGTCGCTTTTCAAGAAAGGCCCTTTTTTGGGCCACCCTATTGCTTATGCATGTTATATGCACACTTTTATATCCTGTATTCTCCCATTGTTGCTTCAAACTGGTACCTAGTATTTTTTTAAAAAACGTATAACGAAAAATTACAAAAATAACAAAAATCATTAAATTCCAGCGTACAATAACGTATGCATTAAAAAAACCGGTAAATGAGAGTCCATTCTGTGTTGGACGTGAAGTTCCCCAAAACTAGAAACGAGATAAGTTCAGGTGCCGCGTTGGGTGCATAAGAGTTATGTGGCGACGAGCAGACAACCCCTTAGCATCTGGTGACAAATAGAGCCTGCACATTCCGTTTTCCTTGCTGTGTCTCAGCTCGGTTAATCTTAGAAGATGGAAAAAATCCTTTCATTCTTTCTTTATGGCTTACTTGCCTTTCTTCCTAACTTTCTTGCCTTCTTCGTTTATTTTTTTGTCCTTGACGAGTCACTCAGTCACTCCATGCGAGTGGTCCTGACAGCCCCTCAAATCCCATAAACCGCCGGCCGTTCTGGGATTCGCCTGATTTTCTTTTCAACGCCCTTCCCATTTACATCCCCCTGTTAGAATTGAAGCGTGAAAAATCGAAGCACTGCTTTCCTTCAACATATTCAACTCGAGGGGTCGTGTCGCAGATATATGTCAGATTGTGTTAAAGCGTTTGTAACACAATGTCAGAAAAAAGTGCGATACAATGTGTGAAATCCGAAAGTCTCAAGAAAAACAATGCTCGCTTCCCCATGGAGGAAGAGTACTATCGTGCAAAATGTGAGGATGTGAATGATTGATACTTTTGTTGCCGCAAAATAAATGGGGTGAAAGTAAACCTCTAGAGTGATAATATTATCATTCAATACAAGTGATTTATTACCGAATTTCCAGAGCACACTGTGTCGACGTCGAAATTCTGTTTATTTATCTGAAACTTACTGTTCAGAAAGGGTTGCAAACTCTTTTATTTTCTTAGTACATTCATTATACAGAAATTAATTCAAACGAAGCTTTTACTCAAGCCGAGATTTCGCAGCATTCTTAAGTGAATTGAATGACCTAATTTTGTGATATTATTCTTATTAGTTGAAAAAATGGTGATATACGGGTATTAGGGTGAGCAAAAAAAAACTATTATAACGCGAAATTCTAATAGTGCGACAAGTAAGGGATTGAAATATTAAATTCAAAATGTGGAAGAATAATTTTTGTTCAAATTTTCTTGGTACTAAATGCAGGGTTTTATATCACACGATGTAATGTGATTAAAAATAAGTTCAATTTTAATTTGTCCATAATGTTAACTTCAAATGTTAACTTTTTCGACCAAGAAATCATTCAGTTTACATTTTATTTTCAGAATTTTTCTTTTTAGTTTTTCATTTTTATGCGTATATTTTCAATGTAAAGAATTTAACAATGCAGTTTGGAATACTTAAACAATTAAAAATTGAATTCGTCTGAATTGGAAAATTTTGGATGAAAAATTTGAGGTTGATCAACTGTAAATATAAATTGATTAATAATTTTCAAAATTGAAGTGTAGTTCCAGTTAAAAAAATTGAATAATAATTGATTTTAGAAGATTATTTTAATTAATTTTTTTCTGCACAAAAATCTTCTCCTTTCGCTCAGCTGGGATTTGAACCACAGAACTTCCGATTGCCGGTCGGGTGCTTTTCCATTAAGCCACTAGAGAGATCGAGAGAAGAAACATTTTTCAGAAATATACTCATTATTTTGCGAGGTGGTAAATCAAAATTTTCAAGGAATCTGTATTATCATTAGAAAATAACAGAAATTTTCAATGTCTTTTCAGAATAGATGCTACCGATTGCCGGTCTCTCTGGTAGCTTAATGGGAAAGCACCCGATCGGCAATCAGAAGTTCTGTGGTTCGATTCCCAGCGGAGCGAAAGCAGAAGATTTTTTTTAGAAAAAAATTTAATAAAATAATTTTTAATTCATAGCTCCATCTAGTCTGAAAAGACGTTAAAAATTCCTGTTATTCTCTAATGATAATACAGATTCCTTTACAAGGTTGTTCTGAATATATTAAAAATCAAATAATTTAAAATAAACTTATGTCAATTTTGAAATAATTTAAAATTAATAGATTAATAATAATTAAAATTCTTTTATTCAATTTCAAATCCTATTCAAATATTTTGCTGTCAAAAATATTCCATTTTTAACCCATTTAATTTGAAATTTTTTAATTAGAAACGAGATAGATTTTTTAGTATTTACAAATATTTCACTGTTAATTTTAATTTATCAATTATAGATCAAATATTCAAAACTTAACCATATAAAAAATTTTAATTTGAGATTGAAAGTTATCAATATTGATGCATAAATAACACAGGCCGACAGAAATGACATCTTTTTTGTACCCAAAGACCGGACTATGTGACTCCGAAGGATTTTGGCATCCTAAAACCGAATACGTTATCCAAATTTTTCCTTTACGTCAGGTTTTTGAGATATTCTAACCTGAAAGTACAAAAATTACTATTTTTAGCCATATTTCAGGCAATATGGCACGATCAGCAATTTTCTTTCTAAAAACTGCTAACGACATCGTTTAGTACTTCTTTTTTCCTTTCACTTACATTTTTAATTATCCTTAACCGATTTTTTTCTCCGAGATATGACACAATAACTATTTCAGTTTCTCTCTTCATTTTTGCACTCTTAGGTTAGGATATCTCAAAAACCTGACGTATAGGAAAAATTTAGACAACGGGTTCGGCCTGTGTAATAATTGAGCAAATTGGAAGAGGAACTTTTTTGATTTTTCCATTTTTATTAAGATGAAGTGAGGCAAATTTTATATTTTTAACATTTTTAGTGAATTTGAAACAAGGAAATTTTGGTTGTGAATTTTTATTTAATTGGCAAAGGGACCTTTCATATTTAAAGACTTTTATTGAGTTGAACAGGAGCAAATTTGACTTACAATCATTTATGAATGGAAGAAAGATAATTTTTCATCTTGAACCCTTTATGCAGTTGGAAAGTAGGAAATTTTAATTTACAAGTTTTTCTAAACTGAAAGCGGCACTCCTTTTGTTTTGAACATTTTTGCTGAGTTGGGCAAGAGGAAATTTTTGCCATTGCTTTTCTGAATTTAAAGTGTCAAATCTTTTCTGTTCAATATTTTTATTTTTAGTCAAATTATATTTTTATTCTTATTTTTAACATTCAGATGAAGGGGGAACTTTTTATTTTTAACGTTGTACTGAATTAGAAGAGAAACATTTTTTACTTTTAACCTCTTTATCAATGTGGGTTGAAAATTTAGAGGATCGGAAATGGTAGCGTGACAAATTTGGATGTACCGAGGAAAAGACCGAAAATCTTTTCCCTCGATTAAAGCATCCACCATGAAATTAACATTGTTTAATTTCTAGGTCAAAACTTTTAAAATTGATCAATTTTAAATCAGACTACTTCTCGAGTTTTTCATATTGCAAGTGCCTAACATAAATCATGAATCAATTTTAAATTATCAAATTTTGAAAGACTTTGAACTTCCGAGAGCTTTGCGGTTAAAATTGTGCCATTGTTAAAATTTAAAATTGTTAATTCTTGTATGGTTGATATTTTAATTATAATTTTTTATTGTAATTTACTGCATTTTTAAGTAAAAAGCAAAATTATACTTTGTGAGTGCATTAGCATGTGCACTATAGTCCACCTGACATTAATGCGCAGCTATTAATGTTACATTATAAAATAACCTCGTTATACGTTGTATATGTAATGCTCAAAATGCCCTGCAATGTGTAACTATGAAGCTAACGATGTTGCACTTCACCCAGTGTGTAATCCTTCAACATGATATGCATTTATGTAAATGAAATATCAAGTGGAGGTTGAAATTACATTTTAATAATTAACAAATTCTAATTAACTTTGCATTGAAAACTGACGTTCAATTTACAGAGAAGTTTAAATAAACATATTAATACAAAAATTAGCTAACTTTCCTGACTAAACTTCAAATCAAATCCTTAAATAACAATTTTATTCCATTTCTTGGTTTCCTACAATTTTTTCTCGAATCTTTCTGGACCCCTAATTGTATTGCAACCCCATGTTCTCCCTTTGTTGTATTATTGCCTTTTTGCCTCGAGTTTCTCCCTTCCGAGCTACTGTATCCAATGTTACCTAACAGATTAATTAAAATTAATGAATTCCATCATAACGAACTAATTCCGATCGACCTTTCTACTACTTTTTTGTCTGTTTTTTTGCTCAAGGAACTAGGGAAAGTATCGCAACAGGCAAGATAAAAGAAATCATTCATTTCCATATAAGAATGGCTTTGTGATTAACAATTTAATTTTTAGACAAGATTAATCATCAAGGGAGGAATATTAATGAACGAACTGGTTTGACATTGTAGAGGAACGAGTTTAATTAATGAATGAAACATGTTTATTATCTCATGGTCATAGCGAGGTGTCCGCGTCACTCATTACAGTGTAGAAAGTTAACAAAGAAAAGTCCAGAGTCACCCTCAATGAAGTAAAAGACGATTACGCGAAACGCTTAACGATCGTAAGGGGCGAAATTAAGGAATGTTTAACGGCCCGACGCGCAGAGTATTTACTCCCACACCACCCAACACGAAGACCGAATTGTGTCGTAAAGGCATAATTAATTGAATAGTCGCATACCACAGGGAGTAAGGCGCCTTATCTTGCTGCACTTTTTAACGTTCATTATCTGCAACACAAAAATTTCAATAATGTATTTTATTATTATGGAACTATTTTTTAATTCGTATAATCTGTATACAGTCAAAGACGAAAATATGTCTTTAAAATTTCAGGAATGGACTATAAATTACTGCGAATTTTATAACAGTTATTACTGAAATTCAAGGAATTCCTTATTTTTCATCCAATTGATAAGATTAAAAATGAAATTTGATAATTGAAAACAAAACGAGGTTCTAGCCACAAAGAATTTAAAAAAAACATCTAAACCAAAATTTGAGGCGGAATATAAAAGACAGTGTCTTGGTTCACTGAAATGAAATTCAATGAGGGAAAAACAAATATTTTCGGTGAGGCTAGGGGTTGGGCGTAGGACAAATATTTTGTGGTGACAACAGAAAAAAATGGAATTGAAGGGTTTTATGGATACATAACAATTCATTCTGCAAGATTTTTTTAGTAAAAGTGGATGGAAAAAAATCTATCAAAAGACTGTAATTCAAAATAAAAAGTTTTCAATCATAAACCTAAAGAAATGAACCGTTTAAACTAAACACAAGTAAATTAGTTTTTCTTCAAAGTAGAAATAGGAAAATATATAAAAATGTTGAATGTCAGTTTAAATAATTTTTAGAATAGGAACATTTTTTAATGTGTAATTTTTGCAAAACATTCACTTGCAAGGTGGCAAGCATGGACATTTTTTGAATTAAATGTATAAAAAATTGGATATTGTCAAATTGAAGACATTTTAAAAGAATTATTTTCAGATAAATTGTTTAATTATATGAATTTTAGAAAAGAAACCGGATATAATTGAAATAATGTGTAATTGTTAATTTAAATATAGTTTTTTAATTTTGTTCAAAAAATTACAGGTATCCTTTCTGTAGGTGATAAGTGAAATGTATGTAAAATGGACCTGTAGCGATCAGTTGTTGCAAAAAAATCGGCCTTTTTTTTAGTAAAAATGTAAGGAAAAAAAAAGAATTTCACTTTAATTTTAAATACAAAGTTTTATAATCATGCAAATATAAGAAATGATCTTTTTACAATTAAACAAAAACAAATTACTACATATTTGAATAAACAATCATAACATCTACTAATTTTTTATTAAATATGCTTGTATTAATTTTTTTTGATTTACTAACATGAAATCAATGTGCTCTTTGGTCGCTGACCAAATTTAATGCCATATAGTAAATGTGGAAATTCGTCAGATATTTATAATGATTCACAAATTCGACGAAAATAGATCCATTGTTAATTTCAACAATCATCCAAAAAAGTTTTAGGCTAAAGGATGCTCCATGACAGTGAAAGTAAGATTCCCGTAACATAACCTCTAAGCACTGCCGGTGTGCAAAGTTGCTTATCTCGAAAGTGCGCATGCGCAACCTTACTCATCGGTGTACAAAATAACTACATGTGAAAGTTCGCATGCACCAATATTATTTTCGAAACGTCGATTGCAATGAGTTATTTATTTGCACATGACTTAGAGGCATCTAAAGTCCGACTTTCTAGGTGGGTGTTCCAAAAAAATATTTCAGGCTAAAATTGCTTGTTTAACAAAAATATAAATTGTTGTGTTGTAGCTTCAGTTTCAGGTAAAGGTTTTAATTCTGATTTAATCCTAATGATCATACATATATTATTTTTCTCAACAAATTTTTCTGAAATAATTTTAGTTGTAATAATAACCAACCAAAGTGAGTAGTAGTACATTTTTTAAGGATTAAAATTAGCTCTTGGCCATAAAAATTGAATCGTAAAAATCAAAGTCAATCAATCCTGCTTCCAAAAGTAGTTGCAATTAACAATCAGTATATTTTGTTTTGATTTTACGAGTCCGTTCAAAAATTGCTTAATTTTATAGTAGAGTATACGTATTCATCATGTTTAAGGTGTAACAATTTCAAGCTTTCAGGTGAAGATATTTCCAATTGTAAAATATGTAGAAAGCAGGACTAACTCTTGAATGCGAGTCTTCTTTTAATACATCAAGTAATTAATAAAAGTACATGTCAATAATAATAATAACTATTATTTGTATCTCTTAGTGTAAGATGTCTTATTCTCATGTTCCACAGAGACTCTTAGGCCAACGAAACTTTTTAACAGGAAGGGTTGGAATTACGTAGAGGGGATGGGGCAAACATCGTACCATTACGTAAAGTGTGTCGCTCACCGTAATGACGCTTGGTGTACAAGTCATACAACGAGTAAACCGTCTGAGAAGGGTGAACCAGCAGCGCAGTGAAACGGGAAACGTCGGACTGGAGAAAGGAGAATGGAAGCTGGCGGAATAATATCACTACTCCTCTATGAAATTTAATATTAAATTATTCAACGTATTCATTAAAGTAGAGTTGTACGTTGCTGCAGGAAAATATGTCGTAAAAATTGAAAGAAGCGATGGCGCCACCTGTAAGACGTTGCTCGTGATTTTCTCGGCACACTGCCTCAAATTAAAGTGGGAATAATAATCGAGATCTTGTCGTTGGCAGCACTTGAAAAGTTACAGGAAGGAGACTTTTAACTCGATGAATCTCTTCGAGGAGTTAAATAATGTCCACGTCGAGTTGGGAAGTAATGGTTCACTTATGAAGCGGGCGCACGGCAGAATTCAACGTTTAATCGTCTATTGGAGCGCTCTTACAAAATTAAATTACTCCACCTTTTTTGTTGAGAATGAATGGCAATCTGTTGTCGTTATTTGATTCTATAAAAACCATTCTTCACTTATTTAAGGTTTAAAAGAAGTGTTGATCATTTTTAATTAACTCGAAAGAACTGTAGCACTGTTTAAATGAATGCACAACTTTTATCACATTTAGAAACGTAGAGAACATTTAATTTGTCTTCTGTACGTAAAAATGTACCACTGTGTAAAGCATTGCGGAACTATACCAAACGGGTGTAAAAAATGAGGGCCTTTTGAAGTTGTTTTTTTTTCGTTCCTTTCATTTTCTGCACTGAGGGAAAATTGAGTACGGAAGAGCAGTAGGAGAAAAAGTCAAGGGGGCAAAAACTACCTCGAAAGTTCTAATAGTCTCAAACAATACTCTACTTTTCCTGAAAAATCATGACCATTTTAGCTAAAACAAACACTAAGCCCTATTGATAAATTAATTATTTATTATACTAGATTAAACGCAAATTTGTTATTCACAGTCGTACTTTTTTCCTGTAACATCATTTCCAATTCGAGAGTAAGAGCGAAGTTGAGAGAAGGTCAATTGAAATAATGTCAAGTGTATTTTCGTGAGTAATCTTAATCGGGTGACAAAAAGAGTAAAGTAGGTGACTTCTAGTCTCCTCTAGGCGAAATACAGAGAGTTGAAGATTTCGAGAGGGAAGGTAAAGCACTCAAGATATTGGCTACTCACACTTGGCCTCTCACGTCGCGTCGCGTCGGCAGGCCGTGACTGAGTGCCTCTAACAATACCTACTCATCTATTTTCTAATCTTAGAAAAAATTTTACCTGTAATATTTATGATGTTTCTACCATTAGGAGAACTTTCATTACTTCGAGTTAGTTCCGTAAAAAGTTCTAATTTGTTTTTAAACGTATGTGCCTGTAGAAAATTGATTGAAATAGATTTTTGCTCGGCTGAACTGGAAAAGAAAGATGAATTTCAATTCGTAGAAGATTTTTAACGTAGGATATAATTAACTGTCAGTAGTACAAGTATTTTCAAGCGAGATGTAAAACATGTTTAGTAGTACAGATCATTACATGTCAGGCATGTCACAGAAAAAAAGAAGTGAATTATTGTTGAGGGTAATTTTCTAGTAGATAAAGTTGATTTTTTTCGTATTGAAACAAAACAAGATTCAATAGAGTTAACATGGTATCCAATGTGGTGGGTAAATCTTAATACGTGAAGGTAATTTTTGTTGCAGGTAACGATTACTTTGAAATCATTGTAAAGATTACATTTTGTTCCTTCTGTGGTATCAATTATGGTTTTAAGTACTATAGGTTATTTTATGACAACCATGAGTAGTATAAGGCATTTCAATCAGTCATCATGTTACGTCTGACATTGGGATGTCCAGTAGTATAAATCATTTAAGGTCAAACACCAAGGTATCTATCAAGTTTTATAAGTAATTGTATTTCGCGCCTCTTCCTCGAGATCACTGGTAGTACCCCTA
>CAKNYM010018995.1:2307-37132 GCA_932195095.1 Andricus curvator
TTAGATTTTAAGAAATTTCAAAGGATTTAAAAGATTTTAGGGTATTTCAAAAGATGTCAAGAAAAGTTTCAAAATTTTCAAGTTATTTCCAAAGACATTTAATTTTTTTAGGTTATTTTAAAAGATTCCAAGGAAGTTTCAAGAGATTAAAAAAATTTGCAAGGAATATCATCAGATTTCATATAAATTTACGGGATTTCAAGGCATTTCCAAATAAATTAAAAATTTAAATTAAATTTTTTTTTTCAAGATTTAGGGATTTCTTAAAAGATTCAAAGTAATTTTATTAGATTTTAATAAATTTCAAAGGATTTAAAAGATTTTAGGTTATTTTGAAAGATGCAAAGAAAAATTTCAAGAGATTAAAAAAGTGTCAAGGAATTCAAAGGAATATCATGACCTTTTTATTTTTTTTATCGTATAAATTTAATTTATCATATAAATTTACGGGATTTCAAGGTATTTCCAAAGATACTGGAACATTTTTAAGCATTTCGGATATTTCAGAAGATTCTCAGGAATTTCAATAGATTTCAAGAAATTTAAAAGGATTAAAAAGATTTGATGGTACCTCAAAAGATTCCAAGGAACATGCAAGAGCTTTAAAAAAATGTCAAGGGATTTCAAAAGATTTCAAGAAATTTAAAAGGATTAAAAAGATTTGATGGTACCTCAAAAGATTCCAAGGAACATGCAAGAGCTTTAAAAAAATGTCAAGGGATTTCAAAAGATTTCAAAGGATTGGAAATATTTTAAGGTATTTTAAAAGATTTCAAGGAAGTTTCAAGATATTTACAAAATTTCAAAGAATATAATTAAATTTCATATAAATTTACGGGATTTCAATGGATCTTATAATATTCCAAGCAAATTTCCAATAATTTATTCATAAGAATTAAAGGATATCAAAGATTTTATAGAATTCAAAACTTTTAAGTGTATTAAAAAAGAATCCATAAAAACAAAGTTTTTTCACAACTTTTGAAATGACTACTACCCGCAAAGTTATTAAACATCTTTAAGCTCATCAGGTTTTGCACTATTTAATAAATACACCCTTAGATTTGGAGATCTACTTTTCTAGGTTTGACGGCAGCTTACAAAGGAAGTAAAAAACTATATTATAAGTATATATATATATTAAATTGTGATTTAATCAAGTGATCAAGTGATCTGATAAAATATTTGAGGAAATTCGATATTCTCGTTTTTTAATACCTTTTTTTAACTTTTGTTATAATCGCGATCGTTCTTTAAAATGTTTAGGTTATTTTAAGTCACTTCGGCTTATTTTAAGTCACGTTTAGCATGCCAACATATTTAAAAAAATGCAAAACCAATATTAAATAATTAGTGGTATGTGTCGTAATATAGGGGGAGGGGGTAAAAATTTGGAAAAAAAACGTGTTGCGTGATCTATGAATGTCCTCCTATCACTGATGATTTTCATCTATCGATTGTAAAAAAGTCTTCTTTAGAGAATTTTCAAATCTAACTTGCCCTTAAATTTGAATCTATCATTTGAAAATGCAAGCTCATTTGCATGATAATTTTCTATATTGCAAAATCTTAGCCATGTCGAGGACTTTTAGTACAGCCAATCCATATGCAAGACATGTTTTGGGAAGATATAATTTTACGAGTCTTTCAGTCGCCAGATATATTATGATAGACTTTGAACTTCATCCAATAACTCTGGCTGGGGATCTCGTTGTTTGAAGAATTTTGTAACTTATCTGTTAAAAGTTTCTTTTCCCTTAATACAATTTAGTACATTTTCGAAGTAAAATCCTGAGGAGAGTTTAGAGACCTTTACATTTTTAATTGGGAAGAGAAAATTCTCACAAAAGTGCTGTTCATCGAATTGAAATTTTTATTTTCAGAAAGATCTTTCTTTAGAGAAGAAAAAGATGATATATACAAAAATATAAAATCTGGTATTCTAATGATCTATTAATGATCAGCTAGTCCCAGTTGTTCAGCATATGGTAGTTTCCTCAATCCTAAATCAATCTTCAAAAATACTGATGTACGTAAAATAATTAATTTGATTCAATTAACAAGGTTTTCTTCCCAATAAAAATCCTTTTGATAACTCTATGAATGACTAGTTCCTTAATTGAACTTCTCTGAGAAACCTCTTTCCACTGATTGATTTTTTGAACCAGAAAACTAAATAATGAAGATTCTAGTGCCAGAAACCAGAACCATTTTCAATAACGAAGAAATTGACTTACATTTAGTGATTGCCATTATATATCACACACAAATTTCCAGGGAAGTCGAGGAAAGGGCTCAAGGCAACATCACAGATCGCGAAGAAGTATGAAAAAAATGATGAAACCGAAGCTTCTAAGCCCGATGACAATAACTTGAACAACTGATAAAATGCATCGTAAATAAAAATAGCGGCGATTATAATCTGCTTATGAAAAATATATTCATGCAAATGCGAGATTTGCATGCACACACGTACTCTTCACGGACATGGAAATCGTCAGACTGAAGCTTTCGTCCCTCTGCGGATGGCACGGATGGCAAGGTCGAGGCGACGATCCAGATGATATGGTTTGTTAATGACCAACGATGATTATTACCTCTGGCAAGGGTCAATGTTGAAATGAAATGCTACCTGTTGTCTCGATTATGTAATAAAAACTTTCACAGTAATGACAGAAGTCGATGTTTCGCTGGAAAACACGGCGTCGACTGCACTTCGGAGGCTGCTGGCGGTATCTCATCGGTTTGACCTATGACACATCGATTATATATGAGCAGAATATGCAATGGCGCTTAAACGTTTCCAGTTCTCGGTTCCGTTTTAAAATCGGTGCTTACTTGAGAGCCAATATAGGAGCAAAGTAGTGAGGGGTCATTCACAAAATACGTGAAACGTTCAGGGGGGAGGGGTCTGTCAAAGTATTATTATCCATATTTGGAATAATGGAAAACATATCACGGAAAAAGGAGAGGTGTTCAAAATCCATGGAATATGTATCACGTATTTTCGGAATGGGGCGGTTCAAAAAATACGGGAGTGAATTGAATGAAGCTACCGAACGTACGACCGTACGACCGCACGTACGACCGAGCAGGGTTTGGATCGTGAAATCTCTTCTCTCTCTCTGGACTCTCTTACTATGCGATCTTCTCAAAACTCATGATGATTCCTCACGAAAAATTTCAAAGTTAATCCATCATTCTCATTTCTGCTGTGTGGCCCCACTGCCACCAACTGTTTTTTCTAATTATTCTTCTACTACTTGGTTGAAACTTCAACTTTTTTGTTAAAAATCTGTTTTTTTGTTTGTTTAAATTAATTTTCTTGACTGGAAATTGTACTAATTTGTTTGAAAAATAATTTTATTGATTTAAGATTGAATTATTTAGTTGAAAATTTTGTTTTTCCCTGTGTTAAAAATTAATTTGTAGACTGAAAATTTATCTATTCTATTTTTCTTTGGAAATTGATCGCTTTTGGTTGAAAATTAAACTACTTGATATCAAATGGTACTACTTCACGTAATTTTTGGTAAAAAATAATTCTCCTTGATTGAAAATTTAACTCCATGGTTGAAAGTTCAACTACTTTGTGAAAAATTCATTTTATTAGTTGAAGAATTATCTCTGGTTGAAAATGTAACTATTTTGTTGGAAATCTGTTTTTGTTTGATTGCCAATCAATTTTTTGCACTGGAAATTTAACTATTTCGTTTTTGGTTGGAACCCGATCTATTTTAGTTTAAAATTCAACTATTTAGTTAAAGATAAACTATTTTGTTAAAAACCAATATTTTCGGGTTAAAAATTCAACTGTTTTGTAGGAAATTTTTCTTTCAAATTGAAAATTCAACTATTTTGTTTATAATTCACCTTTTTGGGTTAAAAATTCTATTATAATGCTAGGAAATGCAAATTCAACTATTTTGTAGAGAATTTGCCTTTTTGGCTTGAAAATTCAACAGTTTGATTGACTTTTTCCTCTCTTGAATGATAAATCTCTCTCTTGATCTTTTTGGTTACAATTGCTACTGTATTAGTTTAAAATAATCTGTTTTGGTTGCGGATCCAACTATTTTGTTGAAATTTTCTTTTTTTTTGTTGAATTCGGCTGTTTTTTATTTAAAATTGATTTTTTTTTGGTTGAAATATCAAATATTATATTTTTCGTTTAGAACTGGTCTGTTTTTATTGAAAATTCAACTGCTTGGGTAAATGTTGATTGTATTGATAAAAATTCAACCATATTCTTAAAAATTAAATTATGTTCTTATGAACAATTCCTCTTCTTGGCTTGAAAATGCAATAATTTCTTTCAAAATGCATCTGTTTTTGGTTTAAGATTAATCTTCTTTGTTTAAGAATTTGACCAATTGGTTGAGAATTCATATTTGCAGGTTGAAAATTCAACGACTTGGTTAAGAAGTAATTTTTCCGAAAATCCAACTGTTTTGTAGAAAATTCGTCTTTTTGGATAAAAAATTCGTCCCTGTTGACTGAAAACTCATCTTTAAGATAGAGAAGTTTTCGGTAGAAAATTCATCTTTCTTGGTTAAAAATTCAACTACCCTCTAAAAAATTCATCTTGCTCGTTAGAAGATTCAACTATTTGTTTAAAAATGTGACTGAAAACTGGAAAATTCCTTGAAAAAGTAAAAAATTTCTTGTTTGAAAATTCATATTTCATCATTGGCTTTATGCTCGAGCCCCCCCCCCCCCTTCAGCCATTAGGTATTTTTTAACGTCCCCAATGACCCCTGACGGGAAGTAACTAGTTTCTTTTAACTAGTTCCTTTTTTGGTAACGATAGTGGTAACGTAGTTACTCTTGTAAGTAAGTAACAAATTGGAAACTTGTTACATTTATTTCAATAACAGCAGAAATTTTATTTTATATAACTGTCAATCGAGGAATGAATAATGAGCTAGATATATTTGATACTAGTATGATAATACTTTTAATTAAAATCTGCAGACATTTTTTTCATTTGAAAATATTGATATAATTTAATGATTAACTTCACGGAGAAAAATGGAAGGTCAGTTTGGCCATCTAGATGTGCAGACAGACTATATTGCAGGGTCAACTATATGACAGCCCTTGAAGATGGCTAAAGCGACTATCTCTAGAAGGTTAAAACAAGAGGTTCAAATCGATCATCTCAGAGTGTGGACTTGATCACCTGTGACGGTCGACTCAAGCGTCATAGAGAGACGAACCGATCATCACAGATGGGAAAATTGATCATTATGAAGGGTCGCATCGCTCATCATAGAGGGTCGATTTGGTCATATCAAATATTTGACTTGATCTCCTCGGACAGTCGACCTGGCCATCTTAGGGGGTCGATTTGATTATCCTACATTTTTTATATTTGCTGTCCTTTTCCTACTTATTTCAGTCTTTCTCTTATAAGAGACTGGAAATTATAAAATTAAGTGGAATCTATAAAACCTGAAAATTTATATGAAATACATGAATTCTGAAAGCATTTTTTATTCTTTGTGGAGAGCGAGTTGTATGAGACATAATTTGATATGCAAAAACAGTGCACATTGACAATTCATTTTTGGAGCACGAGAGGCTAAAAGGACACGGCACGGTATCACACTGAATTGTAAGATTTCAAACATTGGAGTAAATTCAGAAACGAATATCCCACATCTCGTTACTTTCCACATCATCAATAAATGCTGAATTTTTTTGCACGTTTTCAGATTGAAACAATACGGTGACAACAAATTGAAAGCCAAACGTCCAGTCACGCCTTTATCCTAAATCCCTTAGAAGCATCAAATTTGACGTGGAAAATTCAAAAGAATAAGCTAAATTTCTTTTTCCATCATGTTCTCTCTTATGCACTTTACTCTCCACGAATGTTCGAAATATCGAAAAGCAGTTTAAACTTATTAAAAACATGTTTGAATTTCCAGTGGGCACAATACCATGAACATCCCAAGAATGTCCTTGGGACGTTCCTAGGACGTCCAAAGTCAGACCAATCAACGTCTCTAAGACGTCCATTGTCATAAGGATGTCCTAAAGACCTCTTAAAGACATAGGACGTTCTGAGGACATCTTTTGTACTCACATAAGACGTCTTAAGAGCATCCCTAGGATGTTCAAAGGACATGTTACAAAAGACGTCTTAAGGATGTCCCGAATACGTCTTTAGCACATCCTTAATTTTTTTGCCCACTGGGTTCAATAAACAGCAAATGTGACGCTGAACGGCTCAATGACATTCACTCACTCCGAAAATGTTCTTGCTCCTAATTCTCGTATCCTTTGACACTGCATGCATTGCGTCGACAACCGGATTGGTTAAGGTTGGCGCGATTATTTGAAATGATTAAATGTGAAAAGCAATTATGTACAGCAAATAATGAGAGTAAAGTTAATAAAAATAATTCTTTGCTTACAAGGAAGACTTATAAAGTGAAATTTACATCATTTATTAGATTTTCTCCTTGAAAATAAATGATCGATTTCAATTTTAAAGAAAGGAATTTTTTTATCCTGAATATGAATTTACAATAATTCCTAATATCCTTATGCACTTCATATTTATTATTTGTCGTGAACATTTGACTTACACATTCAATCTTTTTAAATAAACAAGCCAACGGTAACTAATCAGGTTGGCCCTCCGCGATGGGTCATTTGGTCTTCCGTGGATGGTCGCAATGAGTGAAAACAAGATGATCGTATTGACCAGCCCGAAAGGATACCTTGCTTATCCCTGATGGTGAGTCTGACCTTCTCGTAACAGTCAGACTGGTCATAAAATGAGAGCCTCTCCGACTATGTCAAAAAAATTCTGGATGGCTCTTTAGACCATCTAGAAGAACGGACTGGCTATTTAAATTTTGACCCTCTAACGTTGACCAATGTGGCAGGTTAACTCAACAGATTAGGGGCCGTCCATAAACTCTTCTTCCCTTTTTTGAAGAATTCTTATTTTTTTCTCTGTTTTCAAGAAACCTCCTCTTAATGTGAACTGAAATAATACAACCCATCAAGAAAATCCAACCTTTTTTTGTTGAAAGTTAATTTTCTTTGGTTGAGAAGTCTACTATTATACTTTTGGTTCAGAATTGATCTCTTTTGGTTAAAAATTCTACCATTTTGTAGAAAATTTAATTATTTTGTTGAAAGCGTAACTGTTTTGTTTAGAATCAAGTCATCTTTTTTGGTCTAAAATTCAACTGATAAAAGTTGAAAATTAATTTTTTTGGTTGAAGATTTATCTCTTTGGTTGAAAGTCAACTATTTGGTTGAAAATTCCTCTTTTTCAGTTGAAAATTCAAGTGATTGGTGAAAATTCATGTATTTTTTCCATGATTCGCCTTTTTTTCGTAGAAGACTAATCTTGTTAAAAAAAATCTGTTCAGAATTTCGTTTTTGCTTCTTAAACAAATTAATTTTTTATCTTAAAATATAGCTACTACATTTTTTATTGAAAAGTTTTCATGAATTTTCTTAAAAAGTCGTCTATTTAGTTAAAAAAAGTCTGTTTTGTTAAATATTCATAACTTTGGTTAAGAATTCAACAAATTAAATTTTAGGAAAATAATTGAAAATTAACTAAATTGTTCTTTTCCGATTTGAAAGACAACTGTTTTCTAGACCATTCGAGTTTTTAGTTTTTGTGAAAAAATCATATATTTTGGCACAAAATTAATCTTGTTTATTGAAAATTCATCTATTTGGTTGAGGATTCAAATGTTTTGTTAAAAATTCGTCTTTTTTTGTTGAATTTAACTGGTTGATAAATCGTTTTTTTTTTTCAAATTATTTTTTTAACTATAAATTTGATTCTTCCATTTTTAGTTTTAAATTGATCTTTTTTAGTTAAAAATGAAACTATTTGGTTGGAAGTTCATGAATTTTGGTCAAAAATCATGGATTTTGTTGAAAAATGCTCTTTTGGTATATAATTAATCTTGTTGGTTGAAAATTCATTTTTGTAGGTTAAAAATTCATCAACTATGACTGAAAATGAAACTTTTTGGGGGAAGTTAAACTTTTCTAAAACATTCGCCTTTGTAGGTTGAAAATTCAACTGTTTGGTCAAATATTTATCTTTTTTGCTTGAAAAATCAACTATTTGATTGAAAATGCAACAACTAAATTTTGTTGTGTCGATAATATTCATTGCGACTCCCCCCCCCCCCACCTATGTGACAGTTTGTGTTATTAAGGCGGACTCCTTTTTAGAGTCACGTAATATGTTGTAATATGTTGAGAAAGTATTGCATATGCGAGGAAGGGTAGTAGGGGAAGTGAGAAGAAGTTTGGGAGGGCAAACGGATTCTAATGAGATGTAGGTGGGAGTTTGAGAGGGGGATTCAATAGGGAAGTGAGGGTAGGGGATGTATGGAAAGGAGCAGTGGGGAGGGCAAGATATTAGAGAAAGTGAAGAGCGGGGAAGTATAGGAAGGAGAAGTAGGATAAGGGTGGGGAAGTGAAGTGGGTAAGCAGGGGTAGGGTTGGGAAATAGGGGAAGTGTTGGTAGGGGCGAGTGGGGGAGTAGGAGAGTAGATAAAGGAAAGTAGGCGCGCAGCATAAGTTGGAAAATATCGCATATTTAATGTATTGTTCCATCAGGCGATGAAGGGTCATTGCATAAAAAGCCGTAAATGTTGGAGTCTAATTTAAATAATAAAAGTATTTCTTTTTAAAAATGGATGTATTTGATAACCTTGAAATAGTTGAAATTACAAACAATATACCCGTACTGTTAATTTGCTAAGGCTCATGTGGGAACCTTTCAGCTTCTTTAGAAAATATTGAAAGCATATGACGTCACATCTGGCTGGCAGCATGGCGCAACAGAAATACATTTTTTTTCAAATAAAAATTTAAAATAAGCCTTTTTTCAATTATACTCGTATTATTAGTTATTTTAGAGTAAATAGCTTTACGTTCAAAAATAAAATAACAAATAGTGGATCACCTTGTTCAAAAGAAATTAATAAAATTTCTAAGAATTCAAGGTGGGTTTCAAAGATTTCATGGTGAATTCAAAAACACCAGAACCAACATTTTTTAATTCTTTCGATTGAGTAGAACTAAGCGAATTCAGAAGAATTCAAATTAATTCAACCGAATTCAGCGAGAGTTGAAAAAATCCAGGAAATTCCAAAGAATTCAAATTTTTTCAAGGATTCAGGATCAATTCTAAATGAATTCCAATGAGTTGAAAAGAATTCAAATATCCAAAATATTCCAATGGCTTCAGTGATTCTAATGGCTTCAGTGAACAGAAATCAGGATGAATTCAGAAGAATTTAAGTGAATTGAAAAAAAGAATTTTTAAAGGAACAACTAATTTGAAATATCGAGCGAATTTATAAAAATTTAAGGAAAATGAGAAGAATTTAAGTGAATTAAAAAAATAATGAATAAAATCTCTTCATTCCGGGTGATCGGTAGAGGGATTGATCAGCAACGTGGGTCGGAGCAGTGTTGCGGAACGAACGTGTTATTTAAATAAATAACACGAGCATTCTAGATCAATTTAAAAAATCTATACCCCTACCTCACATTACTCCTTTCCTCGCCGAGCGAGTCAGACCTACCCCGAATGGCTTAATAAAATTCCAAGTAAATTCCAAATGTAGTCAAATAAATAAACAAAAATTTCGAATCTACAATATCTTATTGATTTTAGTGTAATTGGACTGAATTTATCAGTCATTTTAGTGAATTTCAAGGGAATTCGATGAAATTTATAGGAAACGAAGATTAATTAAAAATAATTCAAGTGAATAGAACAAAATTTTCAAAATCCAAAAAATTTCCATCGAATTCAGATAAATGGGAGTGAGTAGAATGAGTGAATAATAATGTGTTAAAATACATAATAATTTAAGTTAAATTTGAAAGCCTCCAATGTCATTTCAAAAAATCTAAAAAAGGTGCACGGAATTTAGTGGATCTTAAGGAAATTAAAAAAACTTTGGGGTGAATTAAAAATAATTCAAATAAATTCGCAATAATTCAAAGAAATTCAATAAAATTCCAGATGAATTTTAGAAAATTCAGAATAAATTTAAAAAACAATGGATTAAATCTGATTCGAGTGAATTCAGAGGAATTTAAGTGAATTCAAAAAAATTCAAGAAAATTTCAAAGAATTCAAAATAATTTGAAAGAGTTTAGGATGAATTATTGAGAATTCAATTCATTCTGATAAACTCTATGAGAATTCAAGATCAATTCCAAAGTCTTCAAAGTGAATTGAAAAATTGAAAATCCAAGAATGATAAATTGAATTCAAAGGAATTCGAAAAAAATCAATAAAATCCAGAAATCATTGGGTTCTCTGTTTTAATTTATTAAAAGAAGTGAATAAAGTGATCTTTTTATTTTAAAGAGTATTTGAAAAATGTGCAAAATGTGATTAATGTATGTTGTCAAAAATGAAATATTTCTGGGAATTCATGTAAAAATATGATTCATACATCCCTGACAAAGTATAATAAATTTGGTTTTCAAAACTTTTTGTTTTTATATTTTTGATATTTTTGTGTATGTCAATTATTCTTATGTTTATGGAGAAATTGAAAGTCTTTCCAAATTTGTCAGCTGCTTGATTAACGTTCTCCAGGCTTTGAATTATGTTTAATGGACTCCTATTTTCAAACATGAATTTTCAAATCTACAGGAATGATTACTGATAAAAATAAACTACAAAAATGAATATAAAATAAAAAATTATAATTTTTCAAACTTGATGACCTTTTTTTTATTCTTTCAATTTGCCAATTTTTTGTCTAACGTATTTTCACTGTTAACATTGCCCTCGAATATAGAAGCGGTTTCCAAAGCCAGCTGGAAAAAGATGATTAAAATAACACAAAACTCAAGTTTTCAAAAATTTACTGTGTTTAGATTCAGGATTTCCTAGACTAAGAAAATTTTTTTCTGATGAATTTTCACCTGTCGTAAAGTTACACATGCCTGAAAAAATTCTTTCGCTGTCTGTAGATTTCAAAATTTTTCTTGAAAACAGCGAAAAATAAATACAAAGAAATTTGAAGAAAAGTGTTTTCATATTCAAAAAAGTTCAATTAAATATTCCTCTTGCTCTTTTGTGCAGAAACTTAAAAAAAATAAGAAAGATACTGGGCCTTTTAGAAAATCTTCTTTCATATTTTTGCAATTCATAGAAAATAATACAAAAGATTTTCTGCAAAAAGCCACCTTTTTATTTCTTGCAATATTAAAAAAAATCTGATAATATAAGGAAGCGATCCTATCAGTGAAACTCACCGGAACCTGTAAAGTAATTCGTAAATCCAAATTTGGTCAAAAACTATAGAACTTTAAAGAAAAAATGTGTGCTTTTTTTCAAAAATTGACGTCAAGCTTCAAATATCCGTAACTTTATAGAACACTTTTTTTCTCAAATCAAAAAAAGAGGTGTCGCCTAATTTTCTTTCAAAAACAACATATTTCATTTGAGTGATGAACTTGTTGAGAAACTAGTTCACAGGTTATTAATATGAAATACTTCATCATATTACATAAATGTAATTCATAAGTTTGAAAACACTTTCAAATAAAAAAAGAATAAAATAAAAATACTAAAACTCTTGGGAATTTAAAATCACGTTTTAAAAATGTTATAAAAAAGTGACTTAATCGATCAGAAAAAAATTAAGAATTTATAAAAAGACGCCAGACAGTCGTATTCTTATTCGTATTCGTATTTGTATTCTTTTATCGAATTTTATCGGATAACTATTTTCAGAAAATGCTGGAGTAAAAAATAATAAAGCTTGAATGTTCTTAACACGTGTCAATTCATAGTCTCTTTTTTGTCGATAAATAAAAATAAATTGAGCGTACAAGTAAATGTATTTTTCATTAATGAACGTGGAATTTTACATAAAAGAAGTATCTTCATTACTTCTGAACTCTAGCCTCCAGACAGCTATTACTAAAAATGTAGATGCTGACTAAGACTAAAAAGTATGCAATCATCACTTAGATCAATCTGAAATTGTTAATTAAGATTTTCAATAGAGACTTTGGAACTTTTAATTTGTCACCAAGTCTAATAATAATAAGTTTTCTAGCCAATAGATAAAGCATATGGTGACAACTCATTACACGGTCGATGAACTGTACTCTAGGCTATCATTCTGCATTCATGAACAATCTTACTATCTTACTACTATTATATTTATGGATCAGAATTCATCTCTTTTGGTCAAGAATTCTACTCTTTGTTCCAAGCTTTAATTTTTTTGAGAATTCGTATTTTTTAGGTAAAAATTCATTTCTTTAACTGAAAATTTAACTAATCTATTCCTGGTTGAAAATTGATTGTTTTTAGTTGAAAGTTCAGCTACTAAAATCTTAATCGAAAATTAAAATTCTTTTGCTAAAATTCTAATAATTGGTTGAAAGTTAAACTACTTTATGAAACATTCATTTTCTCGGTTAAAGATTTAACTATTTTGTTGCAAATTCGTTTTTCTTCCTTTTAAAATTAAATTTTTAAACTAAACAGTTAATTATTCCATTTTTAATTTAAAATTAGTGGGGTTTAGATAAACATTTAACTATTCCATTTGTAATTATAAATTTTGTTATAAATTTGTATTTTTTGGTAGAAAAATAATCTTCTTGATTAAAAATAGTAGTTTAAGATTAAACTATTGAATTGAAAATTAACTTTTTGATGAAAATTCATATTTTCGGATAAAAAAATTCAACTTTTTGATTGAAATTCTTTTTATTCAAACTTGAACTTTTTGGCTTAAAATTCGCCTTTTTGGTTTGAAACTTTAGAAATTTGGTCGAAATTTTTTTTTTCTTGATTAAAAAATCTTTCTTGTTTGAAAATTTCTCTCTTTTGGTAGAAATTTTATCTTTTTTGGTTATAAGTGCAACCGTGTTGTCAAATACTAATCTGTTTTGGTAGAAGATTCAACTATTTTTTTGAAAATTCTTTTTTCTTAGGTTGAATTAAACTGATTCTGATATACAATTAAATGCTGTATCTAGTCGTCCCGAAGTTGAACTACTTTGTTAGAAATTAATGTTATTGGTTTAAAATTGAACTATTTTTTTGGAAATTCGCTATTTTTGTTGTTTGAATCTTAATTTTTCAACTGAAAATTTAACTATTCTATTTTCGGCAGAAAATTAATGGTTTTCAGAAACAATTTTAATTATTTGTTTTGAAATAGACATATTTTCTTGTACATTTATCTTTTTTGGTAGCAAATTATTCTTCCATATTAAAAATACAATCACTTTATTGAAGGGGCGACTACTTTGTTACAAAATTATTTTATTAGTTTGGGATTGAAAATTCAACTGTGTTGTTTAAAATTCGTCTTTTTGGGTTGAAGATTCTATTATTTTAGTATAAAATTCCATTATTGGATTGAAAATGAACTTTTTGTTTGAAAATTCATATTTTTGGGTAGAAAATTTAAGTATTGAGAATTCGTTTTTTTGGCTTAAGCATTCAACCACTTGATTGACAAATTTTTTTCTCTCTTCAATAAAAAATCTTTGGTTGAATTAAACGATTTTTGTTATGAAATTAAATTTTATTTGAGTTAAAATATCAACTATTACATTAATGCATAGTATTCCTGAAAATGAAAACAAAAATCCAAAGACCAAATTTGGACAACCACCATAAAATGCTCCCATTGTAAATAGAAAAAAAAAAATTGCATAAAAAAAAAATCTTTCTGGACAAAAAAAAAATTTTAAAAATACATAAATCTCTTTTTTAATTCTTTCGTCTTTTTTATTTCTATTATTATCAAATCACAATACTTTTATATCGTGATTTTATAATAGTAGAAATGAAAAATACGAAAGAATTAAAAAAGAGGAGGAAGATGATTTCGTTGGTTACCTTCTTATTTTTCTTTCCTATTTTTTATTCTTGTTCAGGAAGAATTTTTTTTTTCAAATTTTTTTCCTATTTACCATGGGAGAATTTTATGGTGGTTGTCCAAATTTGGTCGTTGGATTCTTGTTTTTATTTTCAGGAATTCTATACATTAACTTGAGTATTGGACGTTCAATGGGATTTTGAATTTGATTTCAATCTAATTTAAAATTCTTAAATTTTAACTATTACATTTTTCGCTGAAAATTCGTGTTCTCGGTTGAATCCGACAGTTTTTAATTATAAATTAAACTCTTCTTTTGGTTGCAATATCAAATGGTTGAAAATTCTTTGTTTTTGTTAAAAATTGACCGTATTCAGCCCAAAATTCAACTATCAGATTGAAAATAAACTTGTTAATTAAAAATTCATATTTCCGGGTAGAAAATTAGTTGAATTAAACACTTTTTGATATAATATGAAGAAAATTTGGGTTAAAATATCAGCTATTACATTTTTTGTTGCCAGTTTATCTTTGTGCTTAAATTCGACAGTTTTCGATTTAAAATGAAAATTTTTTTTGGCGAAATATCAACTAATTAATTTTTCGTTCCTCTTTTTTCGTAGAAAATTATTCTTTTAGATCAAAAATATAACTACTTAGTTAAAAGTAAAACTTCTTTGTTGAAAATTCATATTTGTTGTTTAAGGCTCATAATTTTAGTTGAAAATTCCACTATCTTGTTGAAAATTTAATAATGTTTAAAAAAATTGAACTATTTTGTTATACAGTCATATTTTTGGTAAATATCTAACTTTTTGGATAAACATTTGTCTTTTTGGATAGAAACTTAGTTCTTTTGGATTGAAAATTTAACTGTCTTCTGAAAAAATTTTTCTTCATGGCTTGAAAGTTGAACTACTTGGTTGTCAATGCCAGTGTTTGGTTAATAATAAGTTTTTTAATTGAACTGTAAGGTTACAAATTCATGTTTGTAGGTTGAAAATTCAGCGATTTCGTTCAAAAGTTATCTTTATTAAAAAATTCAGCTGTTTTAATAATAGATTTAATGCTTTCACGATTATAATAAAAGGAGGTGTTTAGGGCTTCAATCGCGTGAAAAACTATGAATCTTGCTGACGTTTCGCCTCACCGTGGAGACTGGTCGAACTTGATTGGCCAATCAAGTCTTTCTTTCAAAAACCAGAAAGACGGAGAGCCAAATCGGATTGGTAATATAGCCATTGTTCCTATTGATGTTAATAGGGTGTTTTAAGATTTCGATTGCTTCTCTATGTTTTCTTTGAAAAATATTGTATATTTTTGAATGGCGGTTGTTTTATCAAATAAAATGCTAGGTCCTGTTTCGATATGATGCTCAGCTAGTGCCGATTGCGTGAAATGTTTTAGTCTGACTTTACTCTCATGTTCCTTTACACGTTGGCTCACCGCTCTCCCGGTTTCTCCAATATAGACGTTGCCACAAGAGCAAGGGATTTTATATTATCTCAGATCACTGAGAGGTGCCTTTTTATCTTTTGGGATCTTGAGACAGAACCCAGTGGGCAGAAAATTTAAGGATGTCCTAGAGACGTCTTCGGGACATCCCTAAGACGTCTTTTGGAACATGTCTTTGGAAATTCCAGGGATGCTCTTAAGACGTCTAATGTCAGTACGAAAGATGTCCTGAGAACATCCTATGTCTTTAAGACGTCTTTAGGACATCTTTAGGACATTAGACGTCTTAGAGACGTTGATTGGACTGACATTGGACGTCCTAGGAACGTCCCAAGGACGTTCTTGGGATGTTCATGGTTTTGTGCCCACTGGGCAGACTCATTAAGCTTGGTTGAAAATACATCTTTTATGCTAGAAAAGTTCATAGTTGAAAGTTCATCTTCCTTTGTTGAAAACACAACTATCTTCTAAAAAATTCGGCTTCTTATCTTAAAGATTCAACTCTTCGCTTAAAAATGCAACAGTTTGTGGTTGGTTCTTGTTTTTTTTTCTGTTTTTTTTTTAAACTTTTTTGTTTGTTTTTTTAAAACTTTTTTGTTTGTTTTTTTAAAACTTTTTTGTTTGAAACTTCGATCATTGGGTTGAAAATTCATCTGTATAGCCTAAAGATTCCTTTTTTTTGCTTGAGAGTTTATCTATTTTGTTTTTGATGCAATTATTTGGTCTAAAATCGTTTTTTGTTGTTTGTTTAATATTCGACTATTTGGTTGAAAAATCATATTTGTTGGTTAAAAATTCATCTTTCTGGGTTAAAAATTTAACTGCTTTCTAAAACATTCGAACAATAAATATTTTTGATTGAAAACTCAATTATTTTAGTGAAAATGCAATATATTTCAACTTATTATTTCAAGCATTTAATTTTGAATTCAATATGGTACATATTGCATTAATATTATTAGCAAAAATTTATTTCCGTATTATTCCTCAATGAAAAACTTTTGAAAATAGCATGATTTTTGGAATTAGTTTAAAGGAATTAATTTGACTAACAAAGTTGATGTTCGTCATATACATTAATTTAATAATAAGTGCCGCCTAGAATTGCAACATTCTATTGGACTACATAAAAATAATAACTATCGACTTCTGTAAGCTTCTGTAAGCACATTCACGTGGAAAATGATCGATAAAGGGTCACGCGGAAAATTCGAAATTATCACTAACAGACGGCATTTATTGCAAGCAAAGTCCAGATCAACGTCTTAGAAATGATACAGAGTTATACATCTGGAACATCTACCATTTCTGTCACATTATGTGTCATCTGAAAGATTGATTGATTGTGCGGCGTTTATTCTCTGAAGGACAGTTCAAGTCATGTAATGAATGCTAATTTATCATTATAGAACATAATCATTTCCTTTTCTTTATAATAAATATTGATAAGATCCAACAATCAAGTTTTGATTAGATTGTCACCAACTAATTATTGTCAATATTCATACATAAAGTAACATACATAATCGAAAAGTTTCCTTACATTGTGAGAAAATCCAAAATCGCTTTATACATTCAGCCAAGTCTATATTTTTAAATGTTGAAATTTGTTCATGGATGAAAATAAAAGAGTTGGAATTATTCGATTTTGAATTGAATCTCCCATCTCTTCTCCAACTTCCTCCTCTTATACTTCCCCCTCTCCTCACTTTCCCAGCTAACGTTCTCCTTCCCATACTCCTCTTCCCAAGCCATCACTTCCCCTTCCGTACTCATCCGCACTACCCTACTAGCCCTCCTCTCACTTCCACTCACTATCTTTCCACACTTGCAATTATTTCTCCTCATTCGCCTCCCCCGCCCCCATTAGTCCTCACTTCTTCTGCTTCTCCTCCCCTAATTTTTCTTATTTTTCCCTACTTCCCTCCCCTCATTTCCCCTCATTGTACCTACTCCCCAACACTCATTTTCCCTCACTTCTTCTACGACACTTTCATCATTTTTCTTCACTTACCCTAGTTCTCCTTCCTTCCTCTGCTTCCCTTATCCTTATCTCTCCTCACTTCTCGTGCATACAGTACTTTTCGTACTTCCCCTTCCCTAATTTTTTTCTAATTTTGCCTTCTCCGCCTCCCTACGCTTCCCCTACTTCCCCTTCCCTCATTTTCCCTACCTTGCCTTTCCTCATTTCCCTCAAGTCTCCTGCTTTCCCTCCCCACATTTCCTCCTTCTTCATCCCTCATTTTCCCTGATTTCACCTAATCCCTCTAACTCCTTCCATCATTTCCTCCCACTTCCCCACTTTTAAAGGCAGACGGACGGACACCCGATCGAAACTATGAGGTTTTCTGGTCAGAACTATAAAACCCTAAAATGTATTTCAAATCAAAATAAAACACCTTTTTTCTATTCATATTAATTACTAATGTGTAAAAATACTGATTAGAAAGATTAAGAAGTACACTCCTAATTTATAATGAAACTTTTTGTTATTTAGTTACGATCTTTTGATATAAAACATTTACGATATTTTTTGAGTCAAAATATCAATTCAATCTACCTTTCGAGGCTTGAAATATGAAAATTAAAATTTCTCTATTATTTGTTTACAAAACTTTTTCGCTGGGTGAACCCGGTTTTTCATCATAGCGACGGACTAAGTCAAGTGACTGATGAGATGAGGATGTTATAAGGTAATTTAATACGATGTTTAAAATCTTTTACGATCATGTTGTAGTTACGAAATTAAGGACAATAATGTAATTGGCAGTTCGTCTTTTACCGCTGTTATCCTTACACAGCGGCCGCGAGCGTTGGAGGTGACAACAGTCGCTTCTGGATGCTTTCTTAAAGCTTCCATCTGTCACTCTATAGGTTTTTAGTCGCTTGCTTCCTGATGGTCTAGAAAGTTTTTCAAAATGCGACAGGTGTTTGATAAAACCGCCTTCTGAGCTGCTGCAAGTACCCTACTGACTCCTAAATGTTCAAGATGTTCAGTGCATCTTGCGTGCACATTCCCTGCAGCTGAAATCACAATAGGATGAATAGATGCATGTTTCACATTCCTCCATATTGTCTTCACTTCATGCCTCGACTCGCTATACTTATGAATCTTGTGTGTATAGGTCACCTGCAAATTCCGGTTGAGTGGACAAGTCATGTCGATCATGTAGACTCTTCCAATTTTTTTCTCTCATCACGATGTCGGGTCAATTGGCTTGGATATAATGATCAATCTGGATAGTCACATCCCAATGTAAGATGTAATCTTCGTTTCCCAAAACGGGCACTGGAATGTATCTATAGAAAGACATACATTCTGTTTAAAGTCCTAGGCGTAGGACAAGTTGTTGATGTATAATGCCTGCCACATCATTATGTCTGTGCGTGTGTTCTCTCTGAGCCATTACGCGACAACCACCAAAGATGTCCCCGATGGATTTGTTAGTACCTTCACATAATCGACACCGGTCTTGGCGTAACACGTGTTTACGATAATTTCTGGTGCTGACAACCCTCTCCTGAATCGCAATGACGAATCCTGCCGTTTCTGGATACAGGACGCCCTTTTTGAGACAAATATTGGATGCCTCCCTATCCACTATTGATTTAACGTTTTGAGATGCTCACCGTGGATCGTTTCTTGTCTCCATTGAATTTCTAATTCCTCTATGGTTTCTGCCCTGATATTCAAGGCCTCCTCTGAGAAAAAATTCAAGGGCGTGTAATCGATATCCGCTTTACAGATGGTGTTGTAAAGCGCAACATCTCGCTTGCTGTTAAAATCGACTCGCAACTGTATAAGTTGTGACTTACACAGATTCTTCACATCTACAACGCCCCTACCCCCTCTATGGATGGTTCTGTTTAACCTTTCAAGGTCTGTATTCGAACATTTGATGAGCCCAAATGAGTAAGTGAGGACTGGGATGGCATATATGTTGATTGCCCTCATCTTGTTTACTGAGTCCAGAGAACTCTTCATAATCAATCTAAGTCTTGTAAAGAATGCAGTCGCTAGGCTTTTTTTAACTATCGTATGCTGAATACCCTTAGATTCGAGAATACCCAGGTATTTATATGACTCGCCCTCAGCAATTGCCTCGATTTAATTCTCAAACTCGTTCTCTTGCTCTGCGGTCCCTAATTCTCCTCTAGCCAAATGCACTGTTCTGCATTTATCTAGTTCGAACTCCATGTGGCTATCACTAGAAAACTGCTTTGTGACATCGATCACTTGCAGCAGTTTCTGATCTGAGCTAGCGTATAGCTTTAGGTCATCAATGTATAGAAAATGGGTCAGTTGATTACCACCCTCATTGTTATGTATTTTAAACCCATAAGACATGCTATTTAGTGTTTTGCTCAACGGATTCAACGCTAAACGCAACCATAGTTCACTGAATCAGTCTCCTTGAAAGACACCCGTTGTAATGCGTATTGATTTAGTTATCCCTGGTTGATGATGCGTACACAGATTTTGTAAATTTTTAAGACTTCAAGCAAATAGTCATGTTTTACGAAAGGAAATGCTTGCTCGTAGTCAACATATGCCGTAAGCAAGTGTCTTTAATGTTTAAGAGCTTGCGGCATGGAAACAGCGTCTATGGTTTTCACAAAATCGGTTGAAATTCAGATGGATTTTGAGCGTCCGGTTTCTTATGCAACATATACGTACTATCTTTGAGCCTGAAGCCTGGCATCAGATATGGGTGTTCGATGATCTACTGAAAACACTTGGCCAACGCAGGATTCACACTCGTTAGGTACTTGTACCAGAAGTTGTGCACCATTTCCGCGCCTGGAGCTTTCCAGTTACTCGTCCTTTCCGAAACCGCTGAAACATCTGAAGCTATCTAAATTGCTTCTGTTCGTTTTCCCCAGATACCAGACCCGTAGTTAGTCATGTATTCCAATTGAGGGACTTCGGTGTCTTGCTGCTTATTTTGCTTTACACTCAGTTCACGATAGAACCATTTTTCATCGGCCTGAAAGGTTCTATTTTGTTGCCTTCTTACACTACTTTCCCTGTACCGACGCAGTCTAACAGTAAGAACATCAAGTCTTTGCCGTTGGGAGTCTATAATCTCATCCAATATTGCTGTTGTTAATGTCTCGATGTAATGATTAGTAACATGGTGCATCAGCTTTCTGGTTCTATTTCCTGTCTTATATTGTGTCACTCGACCCAATTTGCACCTTACTTTGCGGACATCCATATCCAATCCGATCTTCCATGGTCCCTTTCTGGGGCAAAGACTGCATTTGTAGAGACTGCATAGATTTCAAATAATTTATTCACAAGAATTTAAGAATTTCGTAGGATTTTGAAGATCTAAAGAGATTTTCAAATATTTTAAGCCCTTTCCAAACTTTATAAATTTTCAAAAGATTTTATCATAGATATTTAAAACGGTTTCAAGGAATCATTAATAGATTCCAATAATTTGAAGGTATTACAAAGGATTTTGAAGATTTTAATGTATTTTTAAGAACTCTCACGAATTTTCAAGGGCCATGCAAATTTTCACGGTTTTTAAAAAGGGTTGAAAGGATTTGAATTACCTAAGGGTACATTAAAATATTCCAAGGAATTTTCAAGAGATTAAATGCTTTTAGGGTGTTGAAAAAATTTGTATGACATTTTGAAGAGTTTCAAGGAATTAAGAAAAATATGGAGCGATTTTATAGGATTTTGACAGATTTTAACAGATTTTCGAAGATTTAAATAATTTTCAGGGGTTTTAAGGTAAACGTCCCAGTAATCGTGACCATAAGAGATTTCATTGACTTCAAATATTTAGAAAATTGTTTTGGTAGGATTATTTAAAAAATGATTGGTACTGATTGAAGCATTAAACATCCTAGAATATTATAAAAGTTTTTTTTACATTATATTTAATATTACTTTGTATTTATAAACAATTAAAAGTCAAAAGGCACCGATGTCCCAGTTATCGTGATTTCCAAATCTGCCATGTACTAGTAATCGTGAGTCGTTCTCTCAGTCTTCCTGAAAAAGGTTAAGTTTTCTTGAAATCAGTTTTTAGCGATTTGGAGAGGTATTTCAAGTGTATTTTTGAACAGAAAAATTTACACACTGGTAATTTGTATAATTAACTTTTTTGAAACATAAATTATAAACACAATGACGACATTTGATAAATTGCAGTGGCTAAAAAAATCATGTGTATTTGGAGGTTATCTTCTGTTTACGTTGTCAAAATATTAAAACTATCAATAATTATATGTTAGCTAATGAAAAACTACTCAATAAATATCAACTTCAATGAAAAATGATAATAAACTAAAAAATTGATAATGAAATCACTAAAGTCATCCCAATATTTTACATCACCCTTTTCCAGTTTTAAGCACTCATTTATGTTACGATTACTGCTCACAGTAACAAGTCAGTTCTCCGATTTCATTTCACGCCTTTTTGAAATTAATTAAATTATTATTTTTAATGAAACATAAAAATAAAATTTTGACAGAGTCGTGCTAATCTTCGTGACCGGTCACGATTGCCCGAGCAACTATGCTTTTTAAACGTACCTATAATCGTGACCGATATTTCTCAAACGAGAAGGTACTAAATAAAGATTTTACCTAATTTAATTAAACAAAAATTATTTTTTATTACAACAAAATTATTTTCGTCCGGATCAAGTAATTTCTTGACATATTAAAAGCTTAAGCAAAGAAACGCCTTTCCTAACCTAAATGTTAAGCTATTTTCCACGTCTCGTGATTCATCGCCACCGGCAATAAAAATGAATTTTTTTACCCATGTGCACTATTTGTATCAAAAAAACTAATTTGGTTTCCACAACAAGCACTGTTCAAACTTACTTAAAAATATTTTAGTATTGTATTTTTATTGTATTTTAATGTCCCGATTACTGGGACATCTACCTTAAATGATCTCAACGTATTTTAGTAAATTTTTCAGGATCTCAGGAAATATCATTAGATTTCATAGAATTTGACGAGTCTAATTTATCCTAATAATTTCTATTCTCGTCATATTTTTACATCAATAGTTAATTATATAGATTAATTTTAATGGAACATCAATTAGTTTCAGATTTTTACGTTCAAGGGAAAATATGTGTAAAATCCTCCAATAAAATGAGAAAACTTCTCAAAGATGTATTCGATTTTTTATTGATAAATTTTTCTTCATAAAGAAAACATTAATAAGTGAATTCATTTAATCTGAAATATAAGCATTATATATTTTTGAATGAGTTAAATATACGCTGGAAACTGGATTTATGCAGGGTTTCGGTTCTGGCCTTGGAGACGAATCCAGGGATCTTGAGAGTCATCAGACAGGGCCGCGATAGCGATTTCTCTTGGATTTAGCGGTATGACGCAACCTAATGCAACTAATTCGCTGAGTGCAGCCCTTCTGTTGTTTATCACGCTTGACTGAGCAGCGCCCCCCTCTCGGCCCGCGGCTCCCCTCATCCCGAAACCGCTGACTGGCATTAATTCTTAGAACGCACAAATTCGGTTTAATGAAATCCAGTTTCCAGTGTAATTAATATTTGATAAGAAACGCTGGAAGCTGTGATAATCCTATTCTCAAATACTTAATTAAAAATTGTTGTCAGTATAAATTCGATTTTTAAGTATTTTAGTTTTAATCATAAAATCCGTAGAGAATGTATAATTATTTGAAGTAATGGATTGTAAAATAATTGGATTTAAGCATTATTTTATGTTACATCTATTAATCATCATGAGCACCAGTTATAATTAGCAGTATAGATTAACCATAATTTATGCTAGAATTAATCTTCTCCTAGATTTTTTATTATACAAGTTTAAATGAGGCAGACTGCGTTAAAATCGTCACGTACACTCTAATTCAAGGAAAACTGGTAAACTACGTTAAATCCGTCACGTACTCGAATGCAAAGAAAACTATGTATTTACAATGTATTGAAAAGGAAGTTCTCATCTACATAATTAACTTCAAAAGTTGATAGTTTTAAAATCTCTAAATACTTTCTGAGTATAAATTTATCAGTTCATATAAATAGCATTTTGCTAACAATTTGCATCGTTCATAAAAGAAAGTTATTCAATTTATCTTTATTATCACTATTGGCCACCTAAACATTTAAAAATAAAATCTTTTTTCTAATTGCTGCTTAATAAATTTTTGTGCATTGTCTTTCAAAGCACTAAAAATATTTTTCTCCTTATACAATTTATGCTTTTTCTTTCTTGAAAATCAATGGACATTTGTGGTTAAAAATTACTCGCTTTTAGATGAAAATTCAACTATTTAGAGATTGACCGTTTTCAGTTTCAAATTCAACTATTTAATTCGAAATTAACTGTTTCATATAAATTTCATATTTTCACCTAGAAAATTAAACTGCTTCAAGAAAACTTATCTTTTCAGATTGATAATTCAACTATTTGATTTAAAATTAACTTTTTGGTTTGAAATTCATATTTGCGCGTTGAAAATTTGAGGATTCAACTAGTTTGTTGAAAATTCGTTGTTTTGGTTGAATTCAAATATTTTTGATTAAAAAGAAAAATATTTCTTGATTGAAATATGAACTACTACATTTTTCGTTCAGAATTCACCTCTTTTGGGTACAAATTAATCTATTTTGTAGAAAATTCAACAATTTTTTAAAAAGTCATTTTTTTCTTGAAGATTCATAATTTTAGTTAAAAATTCATTTTCTTGGTTGGAAAATTAACTATGTTATTGAAAAATGTTTGTTTTTCGGTTGCAAGTTTATTTCTAACTGAATATTTAACTATTTCAGTTGAAGATTTATCATTTAAGTTAAAAATTCATCTCATTGGATAACAATTTAACAATGTTGTTGAAAATTCGTTCTTCTTTGGTAGAAGTCCAACCAATTTAAATTACCTTTCAATAAAAACGAACAATTTTACTTCCTTGTTCTTTCTATTTTTAATCTTTAAACCTGCGAATTTAAAAGCAACCAATCATTGTTTCCACACTGAAAAAAAAAGTTTTTGAATCAAAAAAAATTTCTTTGATTCAAAGAAATGGTCGTACTGAATACGTTCAATCATGTATTTCTTCAATTCAAAGAAATCGTTTAATTGTATGAAAAATAAGAAATTATTGAAGCAAATAAATAATTGCTTCAGCCTCTGAAATATTATTTGAGCGAATGGACGATGTCTTTAACTGAATGAAATTAGATATTTGGATTTAAAAATCAGTCATTTGATATGATCGAATACAATTTCAATTCTAAGAAATATTTTCTTAATTGAAAGTATTGTCGATTGGATAAAATAAACGTTTTTTTAATTGACAGATTTGATTTTTTGTTTCAATGAAGCGTACTGTAATTCAAAAATACGACCTATTGATCGGATGGAAATATTTCTTTAAATCAAAGAAATATGAATCAAAGACAAAAATATTCATTTTAAACCAAATAAATGACTCATTGTTCCAAATGAATGTGCCATGAATGGGAATGAATATTTCTTTGAGATGAGAATATGTGAATTGATGGGAAGAAATATATTTTAAAGTCAAGCAAATATTTTATAGGCTCACAAAACTATTTTTTCGCATCAAATTTTTGAGTATTTGAAATAAAATAATATCCCACTGATTCAAACAAATATTTCTTTGGCCTAAACCATGCGCGAGTGCAATAAAGTAGTTCGTACTTCAACTGTAGTACATATTTTCCTAAATAAACAAATGGATTCTTTCAGCCTAAATTATAATTAACATTATTATTATTATACATATTTAATTTAAACAACGCATCACGAATATATTTTACAATCTTGATGAACCTGAAACAGAAAAATTCGATGAAAAATCCACCTCCAGCAGGAATCGAACTTGGGTCCGTCGAGTGTCAAATCCACAACGATGACCACTACGCTGTCGCAACATGGAAATTATAAGGCGGAAAGCCGTATTTAGCTCTCGCCATAAATGCCAAAGAAATATTTCTTCAAATCAAAAACATGGATATTGAATTTAACAACAGATTTCTTTGATCTAAAGAAGTATTCAATTGAAACAAATTATGCCAAATTATTGAATGTTTGATTTGAAAAAATAATTACTTCGTTGGAAAAAATGTTTATTTGTTATGAATAATTTAATTCCAGTAAGCAAATAAAACATTTCCTTCAAATGAAGAAATAAATATGTATGCAAACACAATACCTTGTTCATCTAAATAAATGCTTCATTGTTATAAATGCATGAACTCTTTGTAACAAATAAACATATTTTTAATTTAATTAATATTATTTTGAATTAAATCATTATTGCTTTGATTTGAATAAACTTAAGGACTTGATTCAAATATGCACAATTAATTCATTCAAATGCGTCCGAATCAATTCAAAGAATCGAACTCATTGATTATTTAATTGAATGAATATTCATTTATCTTCAATTAATATTTCTTCAATTTAAGTAATTATTTCGTTGCAATCATTATATCAACTTTTAGCTTGCAATAAATATTTCTTTCAATTTAATGAATATACATTTGTATTGAAAGAATATTTTTTACATTCAAACAATTTTATTATTGTGTTTATTATGATAACTGTTAGAATGCAATAAATATTTGTTTAACTTAATGAATATTCAGTTATCTTGAATAACTATTTCTTCAATTTAAGTCATTATTTTGTTGCAACAATTATATCAACTTATAGTGTTAAATATTTTTTTTTCAATTGAACGAATATCGATTTATCGTGAAAGAATATTTTTTAAATTTAGATAACTGTTTTATTATTATGGTTTTGACAGTTCTTAGCATAAAATAAATATTTCTTCAATTGAATGAAAATTCATTTATCTTGAGTGAATATTTTCTTGACTCAAAAAAAAAATTAACTAATTGCTCCAATGATGTATGAATTATTCGATTCTAAAACATATTTATCCATTTCAAGGAATCGATTTCATTGGACTAAAGAAGGAGTTCTTTAGGCGCCTAAAACGTATTCAATAAACCTAGATTCCTACCTTCTAGGAAATCATTTCTTTGTCTTGATATTTTTCGCATTTAATGCGAAGAAATATTTACTCATATTAAAGAAATTTCACAGAAAGAAATCATTTCCTTGAATTAATGCGTGAATCTTTTGCATCTAAACAATATCAACTTAACTGAAGTAAACTATTCCTTGGTCGAAAGAAAAAAAACCAAAGAAACGCATTTCCTTGAATCAAGAAAATTTTTTTTTCAGTGCAGTTAATATTTCATTGATAAAAATAATTTTCAATGAGTCAGATGAAAACCTCTGTCATCAGTGTTATCGATAACACCTAAAATGATTATCTTCCAGCTTTTACGAACCTTATCGGTTGAGCATTTTTAGACGATATGTCAGTTGATTGCGACTTCATATATTGTAAACGTGAACTAGATTGTTAAGAAATGTGACAGTGAAAGAATGCAATTCTAGTTGTGTAAGTTATGGTGAAAAAATCAAATCTATTGGAATATTGATGTGTCTCCAAACAGCTTATAAAAAGAGAAAATTTGAGTAGAAAATTGTACAATATGGGGAAGTGGAAACATATCTGTCTATTATACTGTCTCTATTCTTCGATAGGAAAAACAAGAGCCCGTGAGTGATTATAATTATCGTTCAGTTATTTGGGAACATTTGTAATTTGAAATGACACTTTTGATTTAAATTCATTTTCTATTAGAAACATGGGAAAGTCCTCCCTTTTTAGCACCTGAACCTCTCGATGTCGGCATTCAATCTTGGGAGTTTAGTAAACCATTAGATGCAGCTTTAATCGAATTGTTTGAAGAAGTTGAACACAATGTAACCATTGCAGTTTTCAATTATAAAGGTAAGGACAACATACAATCCAATTATTAAAAAGTAGATGTTGCGATTTTCAATTAATATCTCGAAACTATCTCAAATCTATTGTTGTCGGGAAACCCGTGATCATTATTTGATGAAGCTGTCGACCAGCACTTTAAAATGCAAAAACGTAATCTGTTTAGTTTAAAAAACATAGCAAAGAATACAAGTAATCAAACTTTGTTCAGATACATTTTTTCAACCACAATCTTTAAAAGAAATTGCATATTCCCCTAACCATATAAAAAGTCGAAGTTTGAAAAATGCTTATAAAGGACCATGCACAAAATGTACATGAGATGAATCCCTGTCGATTTTGATCAAACTTTGTGAAAATGTAGTTCTCGTCGTCTCGATTAAAAAAGGGAATGGGCATGATGTTTGAAAATGGACAGTTTTCGAGTTACAGTGGGTTGAAATTCGAACCATTTTAACAAACCTAGGCCGATATCCTGAAAACAGAAGATCGGTGAAAGAAATGTTTCCTAGAAAAGTTATTGGGCTCTGAGGGGGAAATGCTAAGGAAGTTATGACCTCAAGACACAAGTCATTTTTTAAGGTCATACAGGGTAAACTTCTCATTTGTGATTGACATTCAGCCAATAAAGACAAGACGTGAGCAGGAAATCAATATTTAACAAAGGAAGGCAAGATGTTGTCAATACTCAGCTAATAAAGGCACGACATGAGCAAGACTTAGTCAATATCCAGCCAACGAAGACAAGATATCAGCAAGCTGTTGCCAATATTCATCCAATAAAGGCAAGATATGAGCAGGATGTAGTCAACATCCAGCCAACGAAGGCACGATATGTGAAGTTTGTTGCCAATACATATTGGGTTAGTCGGTTTGGGTTCGTTCGTTTGGATTGGTTTGTTCGGGTCGGTTTATTTGGGTTGGTTCGCTTGGTTTGGTTCATTTAGGTTCGTTTGTTCGGATTGGTAAGTTTCGGTTGGTTTGTTTGGGTTGGCTCGTTTGGGCGTGCTCGCTTGCGTTATTTCCTTTGGGTTGGTTGTTTCGGTTTGATTTGTTTGCGTTCGTTCTTTCGGGTTGGTTCGTTTCGGTTAGTTCGTTCGAGTTGGTTAGTTTGTTTCGGTTTGTTTTTGCTCGATGGTTTGGGATGGTTCCTTTGGGTTCGTTCCTTTGGCTTGGTTCGTTTGGGTTGGTTCGCCCAAGGTGGTTCGTTTCGGTTGGTTCCTTCGGGTTAGTTCGTTGGCAACAAAATCCTCATATCTTTCCTTCGTTAACTGAATATTGACTACAACATCAATCTACAACATCTTGTCTTCCTTTGCTGAATATTGATTTGCTGCTCATGTCTTGTCTTTATTGGCTGAATGTTAACAATAAATAAAAAGTTCACCTTCAAGAACTTTCAAAAGTGCCGTGTATCTCAAGGTCATGACTTCCTAAAAATTTCCCCCTCCGAGCGCAATAACGTTTTTAGAAAATATTTCTTTCTTCGATCTTATGTTTTTAAGACATTGGCCTAGGTTTCTTAAAATCTTTCGGCGTTTAACCCTCTGTAACTTAAAAACTATTCATTTTCGGACTTTATGTCCGCCAACTTTTTTTAATCGAAACAATGAGATCTACAATTTCAGAAAGTTTGATCAAAATCGACAGGAATCTAAAATAAGGACTATGAAAAATATGTTTTTTATAAACTCGATTGAAACTATTGAATAGATTTTCAATGTTAAAATTAACTTAAAAAGTTTATGCACTATACAAATATGTTTTTTGCGCAGTGGCGTATTTACAACAAGGGTCAAAAAGTTCACGGCTTAGGGCTGCAAGTTTTTAGGGGCGGCATAAAGGCTTGCATTTTTTTATTATTACAGAACCAGGGTGTCTAGCGACCTTGAAAACCTTGAAAAACTGGAATTCTCCTTGAATTTTTTTTGAACCTTGTAAACCTGGAAATCTCCTTGAATTTTTCGCGAGAAACTTGAAATCTCGTTTAGAATAAATCATGCTACTGAAAAGTTTTTTATTTATCAAGATATAATGTATCTTTCACTCATTGCTCATTTTTTTACTCATTTATTCTACATTTTTTGTAGACTTTACCAATTATTTTATAAATTGCAATGAACAGACTTTAATATTGTGAATAATTCTATAACTTTATAATTTCGTTTTCGCTCATATAAAATGTTATAGCCTAAATTTTTTTGTGATATTCAATTTACAAATTATAAAAATTGTTAGTTGAAAATTTTGATGTTAATTCAGTTCCAGAACTAGAATGAGCCATGACCATGTAACGGATTTTTCAAGTGTTTCACCACTTGGTTTTTGTGTGTACATCAGATTACAAAACATTACTAAAGGTTTAAAAAGGTTTCAAAATATTCTAAAGATTTAAAAATATTCAAAAGGATTTTGAATATTTTACAAAGATTTCACGGATTTCAAAGATTTAAAAAAGGCGTGTACACCAGATTTCATATATTTCACAACAATTTCACAAAGCCTTTCAAATTTTTAATAGATTTAAAGGATTTCAAACATTTGAAAAAGGGTACAATTCACCAGATTTCAAAGATTTGAAACGATTTCAAAAGGTTTCAAAACATTTTAGAAGATTTGAAAAGATTTCACAAACAAAAATTTAATAAATATTTCAAAAGATTTGCCAAAGATTTGACAAGAATTTCCCAAAGATTTCGAACATTTCATAAAGATTTCAAGGACTTCAAAGATTTCAAAAACGCGTGTGCACCAGATTTCAAAGATTTCTAACATTTCCCAAGATTTTAAAACTTTCAAAAGATTTCTAAGATTTTACACAAATTAAAAATATTTTAATGATTTCAAATGAATGCAAAAGATTTCAGAAAGATTTCACGAATATTTCAAAGATTTCATAAAAATGTTATAAAGATTTCCCAAGAATACAAGAATTCCAAAGATTTCAAAAAGGGTACAGTACACCAGATACAAAGATTTCAAAACATTTCAAAGATTTTAAACGAATTCAAATATTTCAACGATTTCAAACGAATACGAAAGATTTCACAAATATTTCATAGATGTTGAACTATTTTCAAAAGGTTTCAACAAATTTGAGAAGATTTCAAAACTTTTTAATGATTTCAAACGAACACTAAAGATTCCACAAACAAAGGTTAAAGGAGGCTTTCACAAATATTTCGAATATTTCAGAAAAATTTCACAAAGATTTCGATAATTTCAAGGATTTCAAATATTTTACAAAAATTTAAAAAGATTCCAATAGGTTTCACAGAAATTTTTAAATTTTACAAATATTTTAAGTACTTTAAGAGATTTCAACGATTTCACAAAGATTTGAAAGATTTCAAGGATTTCAAAGACGTCTTATGTTCGCAAGAAATTAGGAATTTGTTTATTCATGGCTTTACATTCTTCAAAAATTGATGTACAATACAAAATGAAATAGCTCAGTTTTTACATCTATAACAAACAGTTTTTTCATTATTTGATGTAAAAAAGGGGACCTGGAAAAACTTGACTTCTTGACCTGGAAAACCTGGAAAAGACCTTGAATTTCATTCCTAAGAATCGCTGGTCACCCTGAGAACACGTATGTTGGAAAGCTGGACCAGGGGATTTCAAGGAGTAATTTTTGGCTCTGGAGAGAGCTATTTTTGGGACTGGGAAGAGCTGGGCAAGGTTTTTTTTTACATTCAAGGGTGATTTTTAGGCCTGAAGAAAGCAGGTTAAGGGGATTTCATACTTAGGGGTTTTTTTTTGGACTAAGGAGAGCTGAAAAGGGAGATTTGACACTGAAGGTGATTTTTGGGGGTGGGCAGTGCTGGGTACGGGGTTCTCATACTTAGAGGTGATATTTAGTGCTTGGGTAACTTGACCAAGAAAATTTCATACTTAGGGGTAATTTTTTGAGTGGGAGGAGCGGGACAAGTGTTTTTTATATTTAGGGGTGATTTTTAGGCCCAGGGAGAGCTAGTTAAGAGGGTTTTATACTTCTAGACAGGGGCGATTGTTGATGCTGAGGAGAGCTATATGAGGGGATGTTTTACGTAAGGGTGATTTTGTGGATTTGCGAATCAGAGCTGTACAAGGGGATTTGACACTCAGGGATGATTTTTGTGGCTGAGAAGAGCTGGACAAGGATGATTTTTGGGGCTGCGGAGAGCTAGACAGGGGTTTTTTACATTTAGGGGAGATTTTAAGGCCTAAGCAGAGCAGGAGGGGATCATTTTATACTTAGGGATTATTTTTAGGGCTGAGGATAGCTGGAAAGGAAGATTTGACACTTAAGGTGATTTTTGGGGCTGGGGAAATCTGGACAGGGGTGATTTTGGGGGATGCGAAGAACTGGATAGGGGGACTCAAAACTTAATTATCAGTTTATCTGGTGTTCGAATCCCAGCGGAGTAAAAGGAGATCTTTTTTCGGAATAAATTGAATTTAAAAAACTTAACGGTTATTTTTGGGGTAGAGAGAGCTGGGCAGGGGGATTTGACTCTTAGGGGTGATTTTTTAGACTAGAGAGAGCTGAAAAAGGGGTTTTCACACTAAGCTATTCAAACCAAAATTTTAATTTCAAACAAGATTTACAATTTGGAACAATTTTTTGTTATGCTATGTTTTCATTTAATTGACATTTTTTTCTTAATAAATCTTGAAATGTTTCGGATCATGATTTTTCTTCAACTAATTATTTGTCTTCAGATTATCATTCAAAATCATTAAATTCGCCTTTTTCCGAAAATAGGAACTTTTAATAAAAAGACATTTGGTTTCAAAGAAGATAAAATATTGTCGAACAATTTTGCGTTTTGCTCGCGTTTTTCAATAGAAATCGGTATAGATTTTAAAGAAGATTTACAATTTTGGAAAAATTTTAGGTTATCTTTACATTTTTCACTGGAAATCGGTTATTTCAAAGAAGTAACAAAAACACCAATTTTTAATGTGACGTTAGTTATTTTCGTCTAAAATTGCTATTGGTAATCAACAACGATTAGATTTCAAGGAAGATTTACAATATTTCAACAAGAGTGGTTAAATATAAAATCATAACATTTCGAATAAGACATAACATTTCTAAAAAAAATTATATTGTTTCAGTTTTTCAAACTGGAAATTAGTACTTCTGTACAAAAATAATCATCCGAATTCTCAATTATCAACAAGTTTAGGTTATGTTAGCATTTTTCATAGAAAATAGGTATTTTTTCATGAAAATGTATTAGATTTCAAAGATTGAAAAATGTTCAACAATTTCATTTCGTTAGTTTTGTTAGCTTTTCTCACCGGAAATTTTCATTTCTAAACAAAAATCAGGAGATTTCAAAGTTGCATAATTTTTTTACAATTTGAGATTACGTTATCGTTTTACACCAAAAATTGGTATCACATACAATAATAATTATAGTTAGAAAAAGATTTGAAATTTTTAAATGGTTTCAGATTATATTAACATTTTTTACACGAAATCGGTTATGTTAATTAAGAAACATTAGATTTTGGAGTAGATTCACAAGAATGAACAATTTTCTGTTAGGTTCTTTTAGCGTTTTTGTTTAGTGTTTTTTTTTTTTTTTTGACGTTTTTTCCGGAAAATCAGTAAGTAATTCAATTAAAAAATCATTGTATTTCAAAGATGATTAAATTGTGTTGAATAATTTTAGCTGATGCTTGCATTTCCAGCGGAAGTCAGTATAGATTTTTAAAAAAGTTACAATTTTTAACAATTTCAGGTTATGTTAACATTTTTAACCGGAAGTCGGTGATTTCAGACATAAACACATAAACAGTAGGTTAAAAAGAAGATTTACTGCCCCAAACAATTTTTTGTTATGTTCGTGTTTTTCGTATAAATGTCTATTTTATAAATTACAAAAACTTTGAATTATGATTAATTTTATATTTAAATTTATAAATAGCTTCAGACTAAGTAGAAATATAAAAATCTAAAAAAATGTAAGTAAAATGTATAGCGAAATAGTGAATGGTTAATTAATTAATGTATCAACAAATGTGCTAACTAGGAGATGAAAAACCAAGGATAGATAAATTTGAAGACAAGACTGAAATAAATTCCAACCTGGGAGCAAAATTCGACAAAAACGAAAAAGGAAATTGGATTGTAGTGGTTACAAGAAAACAGGATTTTGAAACACCAGCCATGCAAAAATACACGATGACAATAGCTGTTGCTGAAGAAACCCATAAAATTAAAATCGCCGTCATTAACATCGATGACAACCCACCCGTTATTCAAGCCAACGAAAGAAGCTGTTCGATTCCCGTACGTAACTTTTTAAATAATTATTTTACTTATTTTTTGTTTATATTTTATATTTTGATCATTCTTAGGAAAATTATGAAGGGCTAACAAATTTTACTTTCACAATAAGCGACGTAGATGGGTGGATTGATAAAACTACTTTCAATATTACGTCAATGGTAAGAATTTGTGAAAGATAAATAAAAAATTAATTATTGAATCACTTAATAAATTTTCTAAAAATTTAGCCAACCAGTGGATCTGACCATTTTTCAATGGAGCCTAAAACCGTTCCTGGTACTCAATTAAAAATGAACGCGACTCTCAACGTCATCAAGAGTTTAGATTTTGAAAGTATTGCTGTATATACTCTTGGAATTACTGCAACGGTATAAATTAATTATATTTTGGTTCCTTCATTTTTCAGTTTTCATATCTTTCATTTTGACTATTATCGATTTGCTATTTCAGGATTCAGGAAATAACACGAGTAATAATTTGGTGACTGTAGTCAGAGTTATAGACATGCCAGATATGCCACCTGTATGGACCAATCTCACCTCAGCTATCACAATTTGGGAAAAGTCTATCAATGTAAGAAAGGATATTTAAAAATCATATTCAATAATGTTGTTCAAAATTGTAACTTTTATTTTTGAAGTCAAAGTCAAATGATTTTTACTTAAAATAACCGATTTCTATTGAAAACCACTAACATAACGTAACAAAGAATTGTTTTATTATTAGTATCATATTATTTTCGAAATAATCTTCTTTTTAAATTCTTTTTGTATGGATGAAAATGTTTTTTATTAAATTCTCATGCAAAATCATGTAAATATTATCACATTTTTAACACTTGTTTTTAATATGAAAATTCGTTTTTTTCTTGAGTTTTCAACAGTTCACAATGGAATTTTCAATTTTCACAATTTTCCAACAGTTTAATTTGCAAGCGTTGAATCTTCAAGAGATAAATTTCAAACTGCTGAAAATTAAAGAAAACTCAAAGTTGAATTTACAACAGTTACAAATTTAACTTACAATTTTCTTTCAATTCTCAATATTCTTCAATTTTCAGCAGTTGAATTTTTAAATGGTGAAAATTTTATTTTTTCCAGCGAGAAACAAGAACATAATCCAAAATTGTTAAAAGATTTTAAATCTTTTTCAAATTATAATGATTTTTATTTAAAATAACCAATTTCTGGTGAAAAACACTAACATAACGTAACAAAGAATTGTTTTATTATTAGTATCATATTATATTAGAAAAAATCTTCTTTTTAAATTCTTTTTGTATGGATGAAAATGTTTATTTATTAAATTCTCATGCAAAATCATGTAAATATTATCACATTTTTA
>CAKNYM010018999.1:2503-41107 GCA_932195095.1 Andricus curvator
AATCGTCGCGTTACCAAAACGAGAAAGTCATTAATAATCAAACTTCACCGAACGCTCTTATTGAGAAGCCTTGAAATGAATTTGAGAATATTGAGAACCCTCTTATTCCAGAGTAATCCACTTGTAATTCCAAATGATACATCTGTAGTCCAGGGTAAGCCACTTGTAATCCAGGTAATTCGAAGTAATTTAGGTAATCCAAGTAATACATTTGTCATACAGAGTAAACTAGGCAATTTTGAGTAATTTACATGGATAACCTAAATAGATTTTAACTAATACTTTGATGAACATTTTTTTTTAAATTAATTTTCTTGACTGAAAATTTAACTATTTCATTTTTTATTGAAAATATTGACCTTTTTTGGTTGAAAATTCATTTTTTAGTTGAAATTTCAACTATTTGGTGAAAAATTAATTAAATTACTTATTTTTAGTTGATAACGGTTGGGTTGAAACTTTCACTATTTTGTTGAAAATTCGTTTTTTTGTTTGTTAAAAATTATTATTTTTTTAACTGATGATTTAGATATTTCATTTTTGGTCAAAATGTGTCTTCTTAGTTGAAAATTAATGTATTTAGTTTGCAAATTAATTGTTTTAACTGAAAATGTAACTATTCCATTTTTTATTGTAAATTTATCTTTTTTAGATGAAAATTCAACTATGTGGCTGCAAATGTATCTTTTTGAGTTGAAAATTGATAACTTGAGTATTGCAGGCCTCGGACTTATTTGAGAAATTCAGAATAGTGTCAATAGTACATGAATTTTGAAAAATAGTAGCAAAATAGTGTCATGCATGTTTTCAAACACAAAATCGAGGGGTTAATTATGATTGAAATCTGATTTATAATATACATTTCGCAATAAAATCGCGTGAAATCTTTGCCAATCTTTTAAAATACCCTAAAAGCGTGGAAATCCGTTGAAATTCTTTAAGAACCCCTTAAATCTGCTGAGATCTTCCAAAAATTTCTGCAAACTCGGAAATTTGTTTATATCCCTTGAAATCTTTGAAATCTCTTAAAATAATTTCTTTTGAAATCTTATGAATTTTATAAATATGGTAATATCTCTTGAAATTTAATTTAATTTATGCACTTAAGTTCATCTTGAAATTTGTAATGTCTTTCAAAATTCCTTAAAAAATAATGAAATGATTGAAATCCTTTGAAATTCCATAAAATCTGATAAAGCCCCTTGAAATTCCTTGAAATGTTTTAAAAGGCACTATATTCTTTGAAATTATTTGAAATTTTTAAAATCCCTTAAATCTTGTAAAATTGAAATCTTTTTAAATTCCTTGAAATTTTTGAAATCTTTGAAATACTCTGAAATCCCATAACATTCCATGAAATCCGTAGATGTTCCTTAAAATTTCAGTTTATTTTATTTACTCCTTAAAGTTCTATAGACATTCTTGGAATTCCCTTAAAATCTTTTGAAAATTTTCAAATCTATAAAGTCCTTGAAGATCCTATAAAATTGCAGTGAAATCCCTACAAAACTCTCGAGACTTTAAAATCCCGTAAATTATCTTGAAATTTGTAATATCATTAAAAATGTCTTCAAAAACTTTGTAAAATCCTCTAAAATCAGATGAATCCCTGAAATCGGTTAAAATCCTTTAAAACTTCGAAGTTTTTTGATATGTTCAAAATCATGAAATCTCTTGAGACTTCGATTTTTCAGATGGCGGATGTTATTTTAGCAAAGTGAAAAAATAGGTGTATTAGCGAGCAATTTGAGAAAATAGTAGCATAAGTGTAATTTTTTTCGAAATAGTATAAAAATAGTTGCATCGTTAAAAAAAAGTGTCAAAAACTTGCAGTGACCTGGTACCAAACCTTTAGTGTGAATAGTACCTTTTTTAATACTGAACCGAGATAATAACTCACATAGAGATATAGTACCAGGTTGCTTCTATACTTCAGTACTTCTATAAATTTTTGGTGATAATCATAGAGACCCTTATTTTATAATCTGATTCACTGCCCATAGAGGATCAGCCTCACTATCAAGATAATCAAGTTTTCCATTTAGGATGGTCAAGTTTTCTCCAACGTGTTATCAGGTGGTACCAAAGCCAAATCCGCAAACAGATAAGTACAGTGCCAGTATATTCACCCTATAATTCTCCCCATGCCAGGGGAGAACACTTTTAATTTAAACCATTAATTTTACTCGGAATCTCGATTGGTTCCAATTAGTTCTCTATTTAAGAACTGAATGCTTTAGTCCAGAATCCTTAGTTGAGCGTTTAGATGTAATAAAGGTCTACTTCATTTTTAGTATTCACATGTTTGTCAGTTGTTCTTCATGAAGTTATGTGTAAAACAAATGAAAAACAAGTGGCTTCTATAACTACAAGTAGGTTATTATTGCACACAACTGTTTTGTTGTTGTTGTTCCCTCAACAAGTATATATCCCTAAATAGACTTGTTACCATAACAGATATTTGTCAAATAAAATGTCACCTTACATAAAAGACCGAAAAGGTAAATCAATAACTGAACTCGTCCAGGAAATGCAATACAAAAATCACTTGCGACCCTCTCTCGAGCACGTTTCTCCGCAGCAAGGTTCCTTCCGAGAAATTCGGATGGTACTGCGGAGGACATTATTCATGCAAACAGGCCTACGTCACCAATAAGGCATGTTCTTCTGCTTGGCAGTGTTCAGTTCAGGTTACATGTGTGACCTATGGGACAAGGGGAAGGAACAATTATCCCTGATGGGTAGCACGCGGGTTCGGAACGAGCCGTGTTCCAGTTCAAGAATCAAGACTACACAAGGCTACAGCTATAGGAAGCCCGTATGTTCCTGATGAAGTTAGTAGTCGCGCTCGCGGGATTCAAGCATCGCACATCGGATAAGCAATAGCAGCAGGACGATGAAGAGGACGAGGACGTGGTGGAGTCCGATGAGAAGCTTGCGAGTTGAGCTCTCACTTAGCAGCCCGGTGCGGTGTCACGATCGGGAAGGCGCATTAGCATATCTCGGCTCCGTGTAGAGCAGAACCTCGGCACGAGCATTCTCGCATGGGTTATGCCCTCAAGAAGAGGGAACAGGGAACCTGAGGAGAGGAGGACTCACTCAGCAGACACCGGTCCCGTCGCGTGTTGGCTCTCGTCACGATCAGGATCCTATTTGCATAGCGCCGATGAAGCTCCTGCAGAGAGACCAATGTTCTCTATCCATCCACGTAGTCCAACGAGCTTCCAGCCCTCAAAGGAGTTCCTATCGAGTTCTTCGACTATAGGAAGGGCACCAGGGATAGCCATGAGGTCATTCCTATCAACTGATCATCAACTGATCATTAACTGTTCTTTCTTAATCGCACTGATAGCTCACAAAGACAGATACTTAAGAATTGGATTCCTCCTGTCTGTGGTTCTTCCTGATTTGAGATTAAGACACTACATAAGTGCAATAAAGATGGTTAAACAAAGAAGAGACGATACAGTCTAGGGTGGTTCTTGGTTATATCGACGTGTCCAAATAAGAAGGTTCCATCTCGCAGAGACCAAGTGAAAAGATGCTAACTCATGGAGACCAAATGAAAAGGTTCGAGGGCGCTGATGTTCCCAATATAATTTATATGGGATTTCGAAGATTCGAGAGTTCGCCACGCGAGATAACACCTTTTCATTTGATATCCCCGAGATGAAACCTTGTCATTTAGACAAGTCCAAGTGACTTTTGAAACATGATAGAATGCACTGCTGTGAAGCAGTCCTCAATTGTATTTTTATTTGTGACAGCTCAACACTTTATGACATGAATAGGTATTCCTTTTTCTTAAATTTATGAAAATTTCGTTTCTATAAATTCATTTTTTGGCGTCATGATGCAAATTTATTTTAACAATGTTTTTTGAAACTGAATTTTTTCTTACTGTCGTATCTTACCAATTTTTGAAAGATGGTTCTACTTGTATTTTAATGAATGATGGCTTATTTTTTCGGGGAAAATATTCTCTATAATTCTATTGGAAACAGTAGAGTTGTAGGAAACGTTTTCTCCGAAAAAATAAGCCAAGATTTATTAAAATTCAACCATTTTTGAAAAATTGGTAAGAAGCATCAGTGATGAAAAATTGAATTACCAAAAATATTGTTAAGAATGATAAATTTCCTTGTAAGTTTTAAACTTTTTTCATAAAAAGGAATGTTTTTTTCTTTCATAAAACATGACTGACTCATTTCAATTCATTATAAAAAAATTTACATATGTTGCAAATAATTCCGTGTTTCAGAATCTTGTTCAGAATTGTTTTAATAATTTTAGTTTGTTCAAACATTTGATGCAAAGAGAGCTTCCAGATCAAATGTTCGTAAAGATTTTATTTTATTTTTGATAAGACTTATCTCTGGAATTTACTCTGAGATTTTTGTGCCTAATTGCAATCTTCGGAATGAATCTTGAGCTGAATTAATTTTTGCCAACTGATATTGGAGTGATGATTGGATTTTAATCATAATTGAGAATATCGGTTTGCGATAAGTAATCTCTTTCTCAACAATATGGTTCATTGTACTTGGGGGGGTTAATGACTTGTAATTTGAATGTAGTTCTGATGAGTTAAGTCTATTCAAATAAATTTAGGTGAAATCAAATGAGAAATAAAGGCGAAGACTTTTGACATTTTCAACTTGTGAGGATGAAATTCGTTTATAATTTAATTGAATTTAGCGGTTATAGTATAGATAGCTTGATGATGCGTTTGCGTGATAGGCAATTTTTTACTTTAAAAAATTGATTTTTATATATGCAAATCCGCCTCATTTGTATTACTTTTATATATAATCGTCATGGTTACGGCAAAAAATGACTCAAGTTTTGTCGGCTGAATTGGAATGAATCGACATCGATTAAAACGATTTGCATAGTCGCTTCTATGATTGGAAGGTGAATCATTTTCCTTAATGGGCGTATTTTTATCTTCAAATTCACCACGCTCGTACTGACTAACTACAGAGATTTCTACACGCAGAAAAAGGATCCGTAAAATATACAACACGATCGGTAAATTTTACAAGAAGTTCAGTTTTAACCAAATTTCTTGTAAAATCGACTAAAAAATAATGTTATCCATATTTGCACCGATCGTGTTATCAATTTTACGGATCTTTTTCTGCAGTGCGACATGCGCAAGTGGTTCTTTAATTTTCGTACTTTATCCACATTTTGCTCTAAATATTTCATGCTCGGAACTCGCTAATGTTTGCTTTCACCTATTTATACTTTTGTACTTAATCGTTTATTGATAAAGACTATAGATTTTCACCCGGGACGATAACGTTACTTGATTCATGATATTTATATTTTATAGTAATCATTTCATCTATCGATTTCGCCGGTTCTATTCTTGTATTTCTTGTCTCAATCTCTGTTGAATTCTAAATATATGTCAGCTATTGATTATTCATGCCATTATAAAATGTAAGATATTCTATTTTGTAAGTACCTTCATTTTTTTGAGATCAAGTACACCCTAAACTTCAATCAGTCAAAAGTGACTTTTCAATACTGTAATAAATTTTCAATATAAGAGATAAATTTTCAACTAAATTGATGAATTTTAAAAGAATATTATTATTTTCACCAAATTAGTTCAACTTAACACCAAATAGTTGAATTTTCAACCCAAAAAGATGAATTTTCAAACATAAAGTTGAATTTTTACCTAAAAAAAATTAATGTTCAACCAAAAACAAAAAAAATGTTCACCAAAATATTTAAATTTCCAATGGAACCGAATAATTTTCAACTAAAATGATGAACCATTAACTAAAAGAACAACGTTTTAACGAAGCATTTTAACTTTTAACCAAGTAGATGAATTCTCAAACAAAAAAATAAATTTTCAACCAATAAGATTAATTTACACCCACAAAGGTAAATGTGGAACAAAATACAAGAATTTTGAAACAAAAAGTTAAATTTTGACCTAAAAAAAAAAGAATTTTCAACCAAAAACAAAAAGAATTTTCACGAAAATATTTAAATTTTCAACTAAAATGATGAACCATTTACCGAAAGAACAACGTTTAAACAAAGCCTTTTAACTTTTAACCAAGTAGTTGAATTTTCAAACAAAAAAATGAATTTTCAACCAATAAGATTAATTTTTTGCAAAAAGAAAGAATTTTCAACCAAAAAATTGAATTTTTAACTAAACTGATGAATCTTCAACAAAAAAAAAAAATAATTTTTAATCACACAGTTCAAATTTCAACCAAAAAGTTAAATTTTCAATGAAAGAAGAATGAATTTTCAACTAAAATAATAAATCATTAACCAAAAGAATGAATTTTATACCAAGTATTTTAAGTTTCAATTAAGTAGTTGAATTTTCAAACAAAAAAATTAATTTTGCGCCGAGAAGATTAAAATTTTACCAAAAAAGACGAATTTTCAACAAGATCATGTATTTTCAACCAAATAGTTGAATTTTCACCTAAAACAATAAACTTTTGACATATGAGATGAATTTTCAACCAAAAAAATGAATTCTAAACCATAAAACATGAATTATTAACAAAAAATTTTTAATAAATTTTTAATAATTTTAAATAAATTTAAATTTTAATAAAAAAAAACTATTGATATTTCAACCAAACAAGATTTTAATGTAAAAAAAATAGTGGAATTCAACCAAAAAATACGAATTTTCAACAAAAAAAGTTAAATCCTCAACCAAATAGTTGAATTTTTTACTAACAATCATCAATTTTCAACCAAACATAGAAAAAGTGTTCAAGAAAGCAATTACATTTTTAACAAAATAAGTAAATTTTTTTTAACAAAAAGCCGAATTTTCCACCAAAAAGATAATTTTCTAAAAAAAAAATTTAATATTTGTTATTTAAACCTAAAAAGATTTTAATTTTAAATCAAAAACAGTCGAATTAAACCATAAAGGTAAATTTTGAACCAAGAAGTTTTATTTTCTACCAATAAAGACGAATTGATCTAATCAGTAACGTGCACTGATCGAATCAGTAATTTTCAGTTACCTAAACGGTAACTGGTATTAATTAAATCAGTCATTTTGAATTATGTAATCAGTAACTTTTAATCAAGAATAATCCGTAACTTTTAATTTGTCAACCAGTAATTTATGGTTGATTTCTATCATTTATTAAAATGTAGAAATTTAATGAAGAATTGTAATTTACAAATAACTTTAACTATTTTATTATAGCAGCCAAATAAAAAAATTTGTAATTTTGAGTGACTGGTAAAATTAAGTCAGCAATATTGACTGATTCATCTGTTACAACAAATGCTTGATTAATTTAATCAGTCAAATTTTGACTGATTTCAATTAAGAGAGTAATATTTAAATTCAGAATCTTTTTTATTGATCTTAAAATAAAAAATTGTAGGAATTGAATGAACAATTTTAATTCATAAATAATTTTACTATTTTATGTTAGCAGCCAATCAAGTCACTCCTATTGGCAGAAAATCTCTAATTTTAAACGACTGGTTAATTCAGTCAGCAATACTGACTGGTTCATCTGTTACAACGACTGTTTTGGCAGCAGAAATGATTCACTCTTCAGTCAAAGAATGCTTGTTTAATTTAATCATAAATTTTGACTGGTTTTAATTTATAGTGAAATATTTAAATTTAGAATCTATTTTATTGATCCGAAAATAAAAAATTTGAAAATTCTAGAAAGATAAAAATTTTCCGGAAATTATATAAGAGCTATAGAACTAGGAAGTAGTGTATTGACTCACAGACACCATGTAACTCGTACCCCTTGTAATTCGCAGCTGCATAGTACAGAGTAGTTCAATGTTAACCAGAGAGTCGCGTGCAGCTTCAGATACGGTGCTGTGGGAACCTTGACTATATCTCGCAGAAGACAGAAGAGAATCCCATTTGTCAATAGTATCAGGAGATACCATACGTTTTTCATCTATTAATACACGCTCTACAAAGTCTACTATACAGCTTCTGATTGCCAGGAAATTTCTCTAACAGATTCATTACATCGCCTTTGGACCAAAACATATCAGAGGCAGTAAACTGGTCACGAATTCTATTTTAATCCTCTAAGATATGCATTTCAATCCGGGTACAAAATAATCTTATAATGCATTTCAATCGCAAATATATGACTTTTAACCAGCAATTCACGTATGAGTGAACGTGGAGGATGAGAGTGACTTCAGAATGGAAATTCGTTATCGTTGGTATCCTTGGGCCATGTGGGATCTACTGGTAAAGTTCGACGTTCGATTATCGGTCATACGTCTGGAAAGCGTCTGGCTTTAAATTGATTGATTTTACAGGGTCTGATCTGATTTCTATTTACTTCCGAAGAATTCGAGATTGGCTTAATTTAGACTTGGTGAAGTTTATCAATCAAGAACTTCCTAATTTGGAATCGTTGGGATTAGAATTGAAAAGATCATCAAACGTGGATTCCCTGACTTTTCCTGGCTTCCCTGACCAATTATTAATTTTCCCTGACCGTTCTGATTTTTTCCTTTAGCTATAAAAACAACCTTACACCTTAGAGATCAATAATGTTAATGCAAAATAATGTTTGCTTCTAACTCCATTTTAAAGACTTTTAGTGAAAACAATCATATGGAATTTTATAAGGGGCCAACCAAAAATTATGTAAGACTATTTTGGGGGAGATGGAGTAAGAAACTGGTTTACCGAAAGAAAATAGTAAATCCACGAATATTAAAAGTTAGAAGTATTGCATTTTCATCAAAATATATGAACTATGAACCAAATAGTTAATTTTTCGAGCAAAAGGATGAAATTACAACTAATGAGATTATTTTTCTACCCAAAAAGACTAATGATCAACAAAGTACATCAATTTTCAACCAAATACATCCTGAAAAAAGTTTGGTTGAATCAACAAAATTTTTGTCGGTTCAACCATGGTAGTTGATTATTATATGAATAACAAAATATTAGGTTGATCCAACCAAGATTTTGGGTATATTTTAGCAAATAACAATAGTTTGGTGAATTCAAGAAAAAATTCGTTAAACCAACAAAATATTTGGTCCAATCAACAAAAATTTTGTTCACTCAACCAAATTCTTGCTCGAAATCAACTAAACGACTTTGTTGAATGAACAAAGCTTTTTCCTGAGTATAGTTAAATTTTCATCCTAACAGATTAAATTTCTACGCAAAAAGAGAAATTTTCAACTAAATAGCGGAATTTTCAACAAAAAATGGAATAGTTAAATTTTCAGTTTAAAAAAACTAATTTTCAATTTAAAAAACAACCAATTTTCAACAAGATAGTTAAATTTTTAACACTGAAATTAATTTTTAACCAAAAAGATCAATTTTCAACCGAGAAGATTAATTTTCTACCAAACCAGATGAATTAAAAAAAAATACATTAATTTTCCACAATATAGTTAACCTTTTAACCAAAGAAATGAATTTTCAACTAAAATGATGAATCTTCAACCAAAATAATGAATTGTGAACCAAACAGTTGACTTTTCGACCATAAAGATACATTTTCAACCAAGAACATATATTTTCTAACTAAAACTCGAATTGTCAACAAAATACCTGAATTTTCAAATAAAAAAGATCAGTTTTCAACCTAAAATGGAAAGGTTATATTTTCAGTTACAAACTAATTTTTGAGCAAACAAAAATTTGAACAAAATAGTTGAATTTTTTACCAAAGAAATCAATTTTTAAACAAAAAGATGAATTAGTCACCAAGAAGATTATCATTCTACCACAAAAGACGAATTTTCAACAAAATACATGCATTTTCAACAAAATACATAGATATATTTTTAACCAAATAATTGACTACTCAACTAAAGAAGATCAATTTTCAACAAAGCGTGGAACACTTAAACTTTAACAACATTTTTAAGAACAGTTGAAAAAAATCATTTTAAACAAAAAAGAGAATTTTTAACAAAATAGTTACATTTTCAAGAAAAAAAGTGTTTTCAACTAAAATGTGAAATCAGGACACAAAAAAATGAATTTTTAATAAGGTTGAATAATAATACAGTTGAATTCAACAAAAAAAGGCGAATTTAGAACAAAATAGTTCAATCCTCAACCAAAACAGATAAATTTGCAACCAAACAGTTACAGTTTTATACAAGCAGATGACATTTCTACGATAAGAGATGAATTTTTAAGCCAAAAAGACCAATTTTGAACAAAATAGTTAAATTTTCAACCAAAGAAATGAATTTCCAACCAAAAAGATGAATTAGTCACCAAGAAGATTAACACTCTACCAAACTAGATTAATTTTCTACAAAATACATGAATTTTGAACTAAAGAAGCCGAATTTTTAACCATACATGGAATAGTTAAATTTTTCGTTAAAAAAATAATTTCCAACAAAAACAAAATTTTTAACAACGTACTTTCACTTTCTACAAAGTAGTTGAATTTTCAACCAGAAAAGATTTTTATTTTAAACCAAAAACAGTTGAATTCAGCCAAAAAAGATGAATTTTTAACAAAATAGTTGAATTCTCAACCAGAACAGATAAATTTGTAACCAAACAATTACATTTTTAACGAAACTGATGAAATTTCTGCGATAAGAGATGAATTTTTAAACCAAAAAGACGAATTTTGAACAAAATAGTTAAATTTCCAACCAAAAAAATGAATTTCCAACCAAAAAGATGAATTAGTCACCAAGAAGATTAACACTCTACCACAATAGATTAATTTTCTACAAAATACATGAATTTTCAACTAAAGAAGTCGAATTTTTAACCACACATGGAATAGTTAAATTTTTCGTTAAAAAAATTAATTTCCAACAACAACAAAATTTTTAACAACGCACTTTCACTTTCTACAAAGTAGTTGAATTTTCAACCAAAAAAGATGAATTCTCTAAGAAAAATGTGATAATTGATATTTGAACCAAAAAAGATTTTTATTTTAAACCAAAAACAGTTGAATTCAACAAAAAAAGATGAATTTTTAACAAAATAGTTGAATCCTCAACCAGAACAGATAAATTTTCAACCAAACAATTACATTTTTAACGAAACAGATGACATTTCTACGATAAGAAACACAGAAAAAACAGAAGATAAACGTTACATCGATTTCCGACTAAAGATTATTTGCAACAAAAATTATCTTCAAAGGATAAACTTTACACAAATATCGGTTAAACTTTCTTTTGTTTTTCTATGACAAACACATGTATTTTGAAAGACGCGAAGTTGGCTGAACAAAACTTTATCGCTCTGAAAAATTTCCTTCAACAAATTTTATTCTTAGTTTTTTCTGTGAATTAATTTTTAAACAAAAATGATAATTTTTCACCAAAACAGTTAAATTTTCAACCAAAAAGAATGACTTTTTAACAAAATTGTTGGATATTCAACAAAATAATAAAATTAACTTCCATTTCAGTTTAACGAAAATTCCCATATACTATTTCAGGTTTTCCCTGAGATTCCCTGACCTGGAGCAACCCTGATTATTAGGGAGCGCATTAGATAAGGTCCCGGTAAGAAGGCTTGAATACAATAGGATTGAAAAATGCAATTCCTGTGAATACCTGATTTTCCCTTCGTTCTCTTATATCAGAAACAGTATTAGAAAGAAGCAACTGCTATTCCTGTCAATACACTTTGAAAAATATAATTTTCTGGCTATCTCTAATACTGACTTCAATCAATCGAATTTACATACAATTTATTCACAATTTGTAAATTATTTACTATTACTATGCATGTACAATTACTAAAGTCATATTAAAATTGATTTCATCTACATTGAATTCAAATTTTCAATTTATTTAGGATAACTAATTTTTTTAAACACATAAATTATATTTGGAACTTAGGTATCACAAAATGTATTACACTCAATTCAGTTCATTATATTGAAATTGAGGATAATACATTATATATAAATCCAATGTAAATTTCTTGAATTCAAATCCCTTGATCTCTCCGAAGTGCAAACTTGAATTCATTTAAATAGATCCTTCCTAACTTATATTCCAAAATGGATAATTCAAACAATTTTATGCACACATTTCTTGAGGGAATTAGAGTGAATTAAATACACTTCAAATCTATCCTGCTTTACGGAATTCGAGAGAGATGTCATTAACGCTATATGAATAGCCGGAAATTACATTTTTGAGATAACCTATTTTATTTTTGTACATTGAAGCCTAAAGGGAAAATCAGGTATTAAAAATAATAAAATTATCTCTGCTTTTACGTTAGAATCATACATTTTTAATCTTATTCTATTTAAGCCTTCTTACCGGGGTATGAACTTGGCTACGGATCGTCTGCAAAAGGACAACCACTGCGAGCGGAAATATTTTAATTTATAAAACCAACTTCACACTGTTTAGAGTGTATATATCTAGGCAGTGAGAAGTTGGTTTTGCTAATTAAAATATTTCTGCTCGCAATGGTTGTCCTTTCATAGACGATTCGTAGCCAAGCTCATATCTTATCTAATCAGCTCCCTACTGCGATTATATACTGAAGGGATTCATCCAGTTGGAATGCATTTAGAGAAATCTTGGTTCTAATCAGGAGGTTGATTTGGGGTCTTAATTAATTCGTGCGATTGCATTTTTACCTCAATCCCAAATACCATCTTGCCAATCCAATCTGGTAAGAAAAGCACCATATTGGCGGCGCGAGACGCAGAGTCGCTTATCTTCGGGTGGGAACAGGATCCGAGGCCAGGACGACGCTTCGAGGACGAGACCGATATCGTCCTCGCCATCTGTCACCGCGAAAGTTCTCGCTCTTGCTCTCGGTCGAACACTGATTCTGACTCTCTGACTGTCTTTTTCAAGCAATGAAAAAAGCATCTATCCGCGCCTGCAGAGCGCGCGCCGCGCCGGACTACGTTGAATATGTAGAAGTAGGATGGTTTATACGTGTCGTCGATTAAGCCTTAGATGGGGTAGTCATTAAGAGATAGCGTCCGTTGACACTCAAGAGACACTCTTCGCGATAACAGTACCTACTCCACCTTCTCTTTCTTTTTCTCGCAATACCTCCTCCGTATAGAGGCACACGCGAGCTTTCCAAAAGAGTATATACACTCTCAGGTTTCAATTAATATTAAGTGTTCGGAAATTTATTCGAAATGTGTGAGGATAGAGATTCCTGGCTAATTTTCAATTATAATGAGTTCACGAGCAGATAAATTGTACAAGAAATTAATTTTATAGACAAAACGAAGAACTTTCTTGATGGCTGCATGAAAAAAAAGTTGAGCTGTGGAACCTAAGTTATTCCTCATAACAGCTCAACGTATAACCGGAAACAAATGAAATTGAGAATGATTCCTGGACCAGCTCAAATTAATATCTTTGGACTTTTTTCACCATTTTCCCTATACCAGGGATATCATATAGTCGATACACATTATCAGTATTGCTATAGAATATAGATATTAAGAATAGCTGCCCGAAGGAATTCATCCGAGCAGCACCGGAGTTGGGGTTTACTTTCGAGATTTTAAAGAGATTTATCGCTAAAAATGCAATTATAAGGGTAATTATAAGTTACAGGTATTTCGATTGTAGGCGGTTTTTAAATTAAGATATAAAGATACGCGAGGAAAACAACAAACTTGTCCTCCAAAGGCATTATGCCGAATTCTGGGATATTCATTTTATCGATACAAGACGAAAAATTAGCTACTGTAAGTTTACGTATTTCCATACCAACAAAATGTTTCCTTTATTTAAAGATAATAAACGTATACAAAATCTGTCGAAAATAATAAATTCTCGAACTTAGTATCTTGTACAAAATTACTGATCTACGAGAAAAGTTTATATAAAGTAACCAAACGTTTTATTCAAACTACTAAACGTTTTACCTAATCTAAGCGAACAGATTCCTTGAATTTAATATATTCTAGATTCCACTTTGTTTGTATTTACAATTTTAGGGTGCTCATTTGATAAGCACTTTGTTTCATTATTAGATTAATCAGAAAATATATTTGCTTCCTCATAGAGTAATTTAAAATTAAAAAATCTAAATAGGTCAATCAAAATTCGAATCGAGGAGACTTTTCTGTTCTTACACGAACTTTGAATTATGTTATTGAAAAAAATTGTTCTGTTTAAAACAAATTTTTCAAATTATAAGCGACCATAACTTCCGTACTCTTCAATACAATGGATTAATACTATAGGACAATCCATTTTGATAGTCATCGGATAATCTCGAATCAAGGAATTATTTCCGTTCTAGCATCAATTTTGAATTTTGTTAATGAAAAAAGTTTAATTATAACAATCAATTTCAAATATTATAAATGACAACTTCCTTACGCTTCAATAAAATGTATTAATGTTGTAGATGAATCGATTCGTCTCGAGCCAATGAATCTTTTATAGTCTTGCATCCACAATAGAAAACCCATTTTCAAAATATTATATAAAGTGTCAAAAAAAGGTAATAAATATTTTTAAAAACCCTTCGGTCAATTATCGTTGAGTTATCGTTGATTGATAAATTAAAATTTTTTCGAAATTGTTACGATTACAAAGCTTCCTCTATCTCTATGAGGAAGCAAAAAGTTGAATTTTTAAACAAATAGTTGAAATTTCAACCTACAAATTTCAAATACAAGAGGTGAATTTTCAACCAAGAAAGATTTTTTAGCCAAGAAAGAAAAAATGCAACAACTTTATATTTACATTTTGAAAAGTTATATTATTTATAATAAATGTAAAGTGAACAAATTTGCTTTGCAACTAATATGTCCACGCAGTTATAGATCTTTCAAAAAGCAAAATTTGAAATAGAATATTCGTACACTTAAAATGAAATTCTTTATTGTAGCAAGAACTCATAATCTTAATTTTTATCCGTAACTGGAATATTAGTTCAGTGGAAATACGGAATAATCAGGCTAGACTAGGAAAAAATTGCAAAACCAGCATTCCCGAGGGAATATTAACTGGGTAAGAGATCAAAATCGTAGCGCACAAAAAATTAACAAAAAAATGGTATTCATTTGTTCAATTTCGCCCCGAGCATTTTTGTAGAATTAGAAGGAACTTAAAAAATGGTAAAACGCTTATGAAATTCCTCTTTGTAAGTTTATTTTCAAAAAAGTCATGCAACATTAAAGATAAACAAGTTTGTGTAATATTAGCAGCGGTGCAGCTAAAATCTTAAACTGATAAGGAAGCAGGAAACTTACTATGATACAAAAAAAAGTTTTAATATCGAGTGCCAAATCATCAAATTATTTTAAAAATAGAGGACTTTTTTTGATTATCCAGTATTTTTCAAAATAATGGAAATCATTAAAATGAATCGATTTCAAAATATACAAGCAGTGCAACATTAAATCAAAGAATCATTCGACTCTTAGGTTTGTTGCTTTTCAAAGAGAATGAGACGACACGTACTTTACCGAGTTGAGAAAAAAATAATTTTCGCGAAACTATAAGTATTTGAAATTGTATGGGGTTTTCCAACAAAATACAAGTTTTTTCTTTAAATATTTATAACTTTTGACCTAATTGATATATTTAAACTTTCCTTTCTGACTTTTATGAGGTCAATTGTCTTCTTTCGAAATCTGAAAATATTAAAAGAAGATTTTCTAAAAAAAAAACTTTTTCTTGGTAAAATTTGTTACTGAATTAGTACATAATTAGTAAATAATTATGAATAATTATTATATAATTAATTATGAAAAATTTAATTTTTTCATTTTTCTTACAAATAACGACAGATTCAACAAAATACTGGGAAAAAAGTTTGATTATGTTAAGAAGTTCTAGAAATAATAACTAAAAGAATTTTTTTTAAAGTACCACTAAAAGTTCCTATTCGAGAGAAAAATTTGGCGAGATTGATTTTCTTTGGTTTTCTCTCAGTTTTTTTTTTAATATCGTTCTTTGGAAATTTTCGAAAATGGATGTTTAACAAAAACCAAAAAAAAACAATGTCACCAATATTTTCTTCACCTGAAGTTTATAAGCAAATAACTCGATATTCGTTAGTTAGGAGGTAGATAGGGAAAACACTATTTTTCCGAAAGAATTCAAATTTTCAGAATGACTCAATAAGCAATTTAAAATATCAAAAAGTGCAACCGCAACATGGCATTTTTTGTGGATTTCGAAATCGTGAGGAACTCGAAACAAAAATCAAAAAGTTTAATGTCTTAATTATTTAAAAAAATACCAGATTTACTAAAAAAATATACCCGTTTTTAGGTATCGGTCGGGTGTCCGTGTGGGGAAGGGAATTAGGGGAAGTGCAGTGAGGTGAAGTCGGGAAGAAAAGGGAAATAGAGGAGGGGTAGAGAGAGAGGGGAAGTAGGGGAAGTGAGAAGAAGGGAGGTTATAAGAGAGGTAGTTGGGAAGCAAGGGGAAGTTAGGGAGGGGAAGTGGTGGGGGGTAAGAAAAGGGGAAGAATAGGAGGGAGAAGTTTTTGCTAAGAGAGAGTTTGGGGGGTAGCCGGGGAAGGGAGGGGACGTAGGGGTAGTGATATTTTAAATGAAACCGTTTTTCGTACTTCGACTAATTTCTTTTTAAAATATTGAGCCCCCGATTCTAAAACCTTTTTTTAGATCACAAAGAACACAATTTCTGAATTTGAATCAGTTAAGATTTTTAATAATTCAATCAGTGACTGAATTCTAGCTGTGAAACAGTTATTTTTTACTAATGTATCAGTAACACTTACTAACTTATCAGTAAACATTACTAATTCATTGCTAGAATTCAGTCACTGATTGAAATTAGTAAACATTTTTAGTGAATCAAATTTAGAGAGCATACACCAAGTTTCATGCTTTCTTAACAATTTGAGCCTAAAAATGTCGAAAAAATATGGAAAATTTAAAAATACGTACAGACAATCTCAAAATTGATCCAACCTTCATAATGATTTATAAAATCGACAAACAATCCAAGTGTCCCTCAGAAAGAACTGTTGAAGTTGAAATTATTTATTTAACAAATTTTACATGGATTTTTGTGTTTTAACTTCAATTTGAAGTAAAAGTGTCATTCGTAATCAATCTTAATGATCAATAGCTGATTTTATTCCTTGAAAAATTCTTCACAATCTTGTTTGATTGGATTTTATTTTTAAAACATTTTTTAGAAATCATAGAGTTTTTATTTATCGAAACAAATTTTCTCCTAAAAAATGAACGATCTATTACGATTGAATAAAAATGGCAGCTTTTACCAAAAATTGAAGTCGAAAGACAAAAATCCATATACAATTTGTTAAATGAACAATTTCAACTTAAATAATGTTTTTTTGTAAAGAAGGCTTAGATTTCTTCTTCGAAAATCGCCGTAATTAACATTAGGTTTATTTTCGTCACGTTTATCAATCATTACAAAGGTTAGTTGAATTTTTAAACTGATTGACTGTTCCATTCTTAACGGAACTTCCATTTTTACTGGTCAAGACATATTTCTGTTGTACCATATTTTAGGGTAAATTTCAGTTTAAAAAAATTGAGGCTGCGGTTTCGATTATTTTGGCATGTGGACATGAGTGGGGTACCTAACGAATTAGAGATAAATAGGTTATATGGAGGATGAGAGAGTGCGAGGGTGAGATGGAGCGGGAACTCGCTCTCGTCTAGCGAGATCTAATCTCGCATTCCCGCGCTGCGTGCCTAATTAAAGATCGATATCTCCCGATATTATTGCACTCCCCTTTCCCTCGAAGCCACCCGTACCTCTTTGCCACCCCTTCTAGCAGGTTATTAAATTCTCCTATCTGGAAGATCTGGCCTGGCCGGTCCTGACTCACTATCTGATCAGACGAACCTCTGGCTCTGCTCTGATCTCGTTACTTTTCGGTCGTCCATCCGTCCATCCAAGCTTTTGATCTGCGACCCACATCCTTACCCAGATTCGTCGATTTTTCGATTTCGAAATCGAATCCAAACTCGGGTAGACCTCGTTTTTTTCCTCGCCATTATCGCGTTAATGAGGGGCAAGTAAGAAAGAGGGTGTGAAAGAAGAATTGCAAGGAGAAGATCCGAATTGAATTACATTTGGAAAATATGATATTTAAGCATCCTGAAAATTGTGATGAATTTCGTTTTGGAATTTCCCTTCAAAGTTTAAGAATTGTATGCGCTTCTAATGTCGGATCTGGCTCAGACCAGATGCTAATCAACTTTCGATAAAATTATATAAATTTCTAAGATCAGAAATTTTGTTTTTAGAATTTGCAAACAATTTACCGATAAGAAAATGAACATTGAAGCAAATAATTTTTTGGCACCTCGAGAGTCTGGTCTCTCCGATTGGGTGCCGATCAGCTTCCCACAGCTCAACGAAAATAATCTCCGGCCTCGAAAATGGTTTAGCCCGCATAAAACTTATGCCTTTGTTATATTAGCAGACGTTTTTTAAAATATTGGATCAAATCAGTTTTATGGGGACTTTATCATTTTTGAGGTCAAAACATTTTTTTTAATATAATTTTTTTTACGTAAGCGATTCAAGAGCAGAGCAAGAGGTATAATTTTTTTTTAGAACTTTTCTAGATGTGTAAACTTTTATTTGGTCATTTTTTTGTAACTTTAGTTGTTTTTGGGAAAAATGTGAAAATTCGATTTTTCTACATTAATTTTTTCAATGCGAAGCAGGGGTTCACCAAGAATGAGACTCATGAGATATGTAGTAAATATTACCATCTATTGCTCAAAAAGAAAAAAATTATCAAGTGGGGTATTTGAGAAAATCCACTTTGAAGAATTTTAGAGAAACAGCCGCCATTTAGTCATTTTTCAAATGTTTTTAATTTTTGGGAGATTCATTGAAAGAGAAAGAAAGAGAAGAAAAATTCTTTTAGAATTGACAAGTAATCATCAAATGATTGTAAAGAGTAAAACTTTGTGGTCAAACTGTGAAATGCGTGTCCCTTTATTTTCACTCTACACGGAAAAATTCATCAGTGAAAAAGTCAGGAACTTGTAGCTAGGTCTCGGATACGGGATAAAAAAATGAAACATTAAATCCTTATTTCTATGAGAAATGTATGGATAAATTTCGAAGTTTTTTACGAACAGTTCGAATTTCCTACAAACAGTTCCTGAAAATTTCAGACTGAAACATAAAGATGAAAAATTTTATTTGTGCGATTTAATTTATATTACTTTATAAATTCGCAACTCAGAGGATTCGAACCCTTAAAGACTGCTGACTCGCCAGTTTTCTAAACATATAAACCAGGAGTGCGTAAACACGCACAGCCATCGAGGCCAAACAAAATACGTATTATAAAACTTCCAGCCACTGATCCGGCATACGAGCGCACACACGCACCGCGCGTTGGGCGAGCGTGTGTGCGGGCCACGCATAGGCGAACCTACTTTCCAGTTCCCAGATTTGTCGGGCAAGCTCGTGAGTACTCTGAGAATCTTTTCCCAATCACTCGTAATATTTTTGTAATTATTCACGTAAACAAAAAGTGATGAACCGTTTTAGAATTTTCACATCGAGTTCGTCAATTCTTTCTCAAAGTTCGCAGATTATTTACGAAAATACATCAATATCCGATGAATTTTTCTCATATCCGAGACCTAGCTACTAGTTCGTGACTTTTTTACTGATAAATTTTTTCCGTGTAGACTGATATATCCAAATAAAAAATCATTCTGACAACATGACCTCTGAATTGCCTGATTTAAAATGGAATTGTTCTCAAAACATTTACTCGAGAATTCAAAGAGTCATCCAAGTAAACATTTACCAAAATGCTCACTAAAGCAATTAGTAAATGACTTGGTACTGTTTCATTAATACTTCTTACTAATTCAGATTACAACCCATAATATTGTGACGTAAATTGAAAACGACACCTTCCAGACTTAAAGGAAAGAGAGAGAGAGAGGATGAGAGAATGAGAATCAGAGAGGTCTGACCAAAAAGAGGTGCCAAGATATACTAAGTGTCCATTGATAATTATTCATTCGGTCCAGCCCTCGACTGGAGATATCCATCTTAAAACCGTCTACCAGGAGGTAGGCGAGAGGTGTTCTGGTCCGATAGGGAATCTCGTGTGTCGGTTCGAGGCTAACGCAGGAAGACTACGAGTGAGAATGAGACAGGGAGGAAGAGAGAAAAAGGAATAGAAAATGAGAAAGAGAGAGAGAGAAGTTTAATGTATGCGCGCCGAGGTCCCGCCGAGCGATAATTGCCCATGGCTTCAAGGCAGCTCACTGCAGTCACGTCTCAATGCTTACTCGCACTCGACTCGCATTGGGCTACCGGCTGCTGCACCCGCTCAGCCTGAGCGGGTGGACATGCTGAAGACTGAACGCGAACGCCACGCCGAGAAATTAAAAGTCACCCGGCCGACCAATCCTCGTCGAAACGATCTTCGACTGCAAGATAGGACTAAGTATATGCGGCTACAACTTCGATGCACGTACATACGAGTTCATTCGCTGCTCACGAATATCAGCGACAGCGCAGATGCGTTCGTGGAACGCGTCAGCTCTGCTAAAAATATAGCGCGCGAGTAACATCGCAGCGCGTGAGATACGAAAAGCAGAATGCAAAGGACGAGAGGGTCCAGATTAAGGGGGCTGATAATCCTGAAATGAAATTAACGGGCGAATATCGTTAATTGCTGATTATAATGTCAGCTTCTCCGAGCTCTAATCGAAGGTCGATTTCTGTGTATTTCCCTCAGAGATTTGGGCCTGTGGGGGGAGAAAAAAACACTCCGATGAGTCACTGACATTTCTCAGATAGGTATTTCAATTGATTATGGCTATCAATTTTTATGTTTATTCGTAATCAAGGGCTAAATACCCGAAGGTCATTGGACTCTACTTTAGTTAAGGATAATTAAAACTAACAAGTTTCCGGAAATCCATTATTTTAAATTTAAAGACACTCCTCCCAGTGATAGGTAATTACCTAACTTGTAATATGCTACAATTGGCAAAAAATACCGTCAGCAAGAATCGAGCTCGTACTTTGCGGTTACAAACTCGAAGCGCTACGACCTATGATCTAACCGGGAGTTGAAAGACTCATCCATCGCGGTCCATGTAACGTGAGTCTGACAACGCTCTTCTGGTTTAGAATTCAATATACCTAATCACTTTTAATAATTATTGACACTGATTTCAGAAAAATCATTAAACAATTTATCCTTTAACCTAAGGATTGTGTTCTGTTCCAATCAGTCACTGTTCTAATTTACTGATCTATCGACCAACACCATCTACTATGATTCAGCAGAAACCGCAGATACAATCATCAGCTTGGAAAAAGAAGCATCATCATTCCATCTTCTAAAGATTTCCTGCCTCCATTTAATTCAATTATTGAATCTAAACTATATTATTACGCCGTCTTCAAACCAATTAAAAAGACAACATTCAATATTTTCCTTTTGTCACTATTCAATCTTTAATCTTCCTCTTCAGGTTTAGAAAAATTTCATGGCAGTTCAAACTCGGATGACTGGCTTTGTTTAGAATATAATCTGGTGGGTCTAGTCTGGCTCAAATTAAATGCAAATTCAGATCAGATTAAGGGCTGACCAGAAAAATTTGTTTATAAGTTACGAAAAATAGTTGATAGCACTAAAGGATTCAGAATAAGAAATTAACGTTATCAAAATTCTGATTGGTTGCGACATTGTGCGTGAATATAAATTTTAGTGGCTGAGATTTCAAAAAATTTAAAGAAAATGTAGATTTTGGCTGATTTCGAAAAAAAAGCTTTTTAAGAATTTTGAAAGGTTTCCAAAATTGCAGAAAAAGAGTCTCGAAGATTTTAAGGTCATTTTTTTATTTTGCAGGATTTTTTTCGAAATTATAGGGAAAAATTCGAATAATTTTTAAAATATATTTAGAAACTTGGCAAAAATTTCAAAAATAAATTAAAAATTTGAAAAAATTTAAAACATATTGTAGATTTTGAAGTTTTTAAATAAAATTTTTAAGCCGTTTAAGGATCTTGAAATGTTACAAGAGAATTTAAAAAAATGTTCTGAAGATTCCTGTAAAATTTTTTAATGAAATTAAATGATTTTTAAAAGACTTCTAAATTTCTGAGAGTTTATAACATTACAGAATTTTAAAATTCCCGAACCTAGACAATTTAAAAATTGTTTAAATAATAGATAAATAATATAATAATTAAATTAATTAGAAATATGATCATAAAATAAAAGTATTTTATTTATCATTCATAATTTTTTTTATTTTAAATTAAAAATTCCCTAATATCATAAATTTTCGGACATTTTTCAATTCGGTAATTTTAAATTATCGATGATTGACAAATTTCGAGAATTTCCTATCACGAATATTTTATTTTTCGAGAATTTTCCAGTGTCAGGAATTTTATTTTTCGGGATATTTCAGTTGTCCCCTAAAAATATAGAAAAAAATCTAGAACATTTTAATGCAATTTCTTTAATTTTGAAAGATTTTTCAAAAATTTAGGAAAACTTCGAATCAATTAAAAAGATATTCAGAAATTTTTTAAATTTTAAAGAGATTAAGAATATTTTAAAACTTAAAAAGATTTCCGAAAATTTATTAAAGTTTTTTTTAATTTCTTCCAAATTTCTTAAAGTCCTAAATAGCTTTCAAACTGTTACGATTTTTGCCTAAAATTTGGTAAAATAACAAAATTGTCTTTAAAATTGTCTAGATTCTTTTTCGAGATATCCAAAATCTTCAACAATCTTTTTGAATTTTCTCAAGTATCCTCAGAAAATGATATTTATATAATCTTAAAAACAAACTGAAAATACTTTTCGAAAATTTTAGCAAATCAATACTTATTCGAAATTTTTATTTTGAAGTAAAAATACAAAGAAAAGTGGTAGAAAAGAAGGTAATTTTATTTTATTTTTACTCCCGATGTCTGATTCTGGAATGAAACAAATTTCTTTAAAATATATGTATGATTTCAGCCATTTTTGATACCTATAAAGCGGGGCTAAACTAATGCTTTTCAAGCATAGTGATGTCAGAGGGAGCAAAAGTGCATTTTGGCTCCCTAGGGAGGAAAAGTGTAACGTCAGAGGTGAATAATGGAAATTATACATCTATGAGCTCACATTTTGGGCTCATAAAAAGTGACCGTCAAGGAATCAGTCGATCAACAGATTGTTTGACAGATTGGACCAACTCGAAGCGATAAGCTACCATAAATTACCGATAAATTACCATAATTTATCATAAATTATCGTAAATTTTTGGAAATTTTTTTTTCATATTGAAATAAAAATAAGATTTCCAAAATTCCTCTACATGAGCAGAAATCATGCTTGCGTTACAAAAAACATCTGAAATCATGCACTTGTTATGAAAAACATCGTATGCACCAAGGGGGAGGGGACTTCTTACAACTCGTGTATTTGTTCAGTACTCTTCTGCCCATATCCGACTCGCGCTTACACACTCGTCTTCGGCTCGTGCTTGCTCGCCTACGACTCGCACTGAAAAAATTAAATTCGTCGAAAAAGTCTCACTTTTCCCCCTTGGCGCATAATATACTATTATTCACTTTAACTGACTCTAGAAGATGCTAACTAGCGCCGGAAGATTTTTCCACGCGGAAATTTCAAAGAGGAGAAGATAATTTTCCTCCAGGAAATATGTCAACATTACAATATGATGAAACATTAGCAATTTCAATATTGCTGCAGTTTCTATACTCGCAGTTTCTCATCTGCATCCAACGACTCAGACTTGTCACCATAAATAGGGAAGACACTTGTGTAAACGCATTACAAGAGCGTAACATGGAACGAGATTCTATATAGGTCGAAGGTTTTCCTTAGTAGGGTCGACATATTTACGAGAGGCGATGAGTAATCTCGTCACCATTGTGTACGTAAGTCATAGCGTCATAGGAACTGGTAGGTATCTGCGTCGACAGGAGTGCCAGGAGAGAAGTGCATTAACGGGAAAGTGCACGACGTGTGTACGTAAAGCGTCGGGTTACGGCCAGTCCGTGACTTCGGCTTCGATGGCTCATGGCTGTCGACCACTGTTACCCCATTCCACCCCCAAATCCACCCCAGCTCAGAGGGTAGGTCGGACTCTGATCGCATCGACACGCCTCGAGACGGTGAACGTTACATAAATCCTGCGGGGCGTTATTCAATTTACAAGGCTTTCGTACTAAGGAAGGTATACCTCGTAAAAATTATATCTCCTACCCTGCATTATGCATTTTCGCGGCCTTCGCAGCTGCTCTGCACAAGTCTAGATAGAAATGAAGGAAAGGAAGCACGCGTGAATTATTTTTCATCTTGGAGGGAAATCTTCTCTGAGGAGAATTATAGGAATAAGGAGAAATCAGTAGAAATTGATTCAGCTTAGAAGGGGACCTACACCCTTCGGAATTTTCTTTGGATTTATACTCCTCCCAGTAATAGGTCATTACCAAACTTTCAAGATCCTAAAATAATAATATGCGCTTTTCTGCCATTCTCTAGAATGACGGCTTTGAAAAAATCCACGCACTTTACACCAAACGCGATACCAGAGTAGTTTAACTCCCGGTTAGATCAGGCGGTAATGCTCTGAGCTTGTAACCGGAATGTCTGAGCTCGATTCATGCTAACTACATTTTTTGCCAATTTTTTATTGCAATTGATTCTTAAATTTATTTAAATAACGCCAAAAGATTCATTTTTCAACCATCTTATATAAAAAAATTGGGTTTAGTGTAGTTAGTTTGCAATGTGGGTTTTCAGATCTCAGTGCATTTCGTTATTTCTAAACTACTGGAAATATACGGGTGCCAGGTGTACCCCATCGCACAGTGAATGACGTGACCTCTTTGCACAGCAAACTGAGCCTCACCTACTCTGCCATCCGGCAGCCTCCCTAGCTTGGTCGTGAAGACCAAGGAGGCCTCTTCCTTGGGAGGTAACTGGCCTTTTTTAAAAGGACCTACAAATTAAGTTGAGTTCCGAACCACCAAAGCTCCGGTAGAAGTACATAAACAAATTTCCACTGGTATCGACATAGGGTTTGAGTCCCAGGCCTCCTGCTCGGAAGTGTAGTAAGAATAGAATAAATATTCAAAAAGAGCTTTTTTATCCAAAATTTTCAAATTTCACTTGTTTAGGTCTTCAAAACTGCATTTTAAAATTCTTTAAATTTAAAATGTACGCTTAAAAATGAAGAACTGAGATGACAAATTTTTAAACTAAAAGATTTTAGAAATATGAATTGTAAACTGACTGATATCATAATTAGATAACTTGAAAATTGAACTTGACATTATAAAAAAGTTGAAATCGAACTTATTTTGAATTGGTTCATGTGATATCTATCTTTAAAAAAGAATCCCAACTAGGATTCTAGCGCCCGTTTTTAAGAAATGTAAAATTAACAAATTGATCCTACTTTCCTAAATGCTAAAAATTCCACATTCTCTAAATTTCTTATTAAAATGATGAAAGTATCGGTTTGTAATTTTGATAAATGATAAAAGACATAAGAGAACAGGTTTGTCTGACAAGACAATTTTTGAAAAAATAAGACCCATTTGATAACTTTCAAGTTTTTAAAACTTCATTTTATTTATTATATGATTTAAGACACTACTTAAATACCCCTAACCCAAGTTTGTCTGATTTTAAAAGACAAATTGATCTAAATTTAAGACTTATTCTGAAATTCAAATGATGACATCAATTCACACCAATTTTGCTTAAACCCAGAATTCATAACCACTGTACGCATTTGTTTTCTATTGAGAAAAATTTCCTGAGACAACTGCCATATAAAAATTAAAGATGGTTGAGAAGAATATTTGAGGAAAGATTTCGGAATGGGAGGCCTGGCTTCAATTTATAGGATCGAAGTCCTCCCTAGCTTCGAAACAGTGGCGTTAAGAAGGGGGTTCCTATTAAGAAAAAGGGCACTTAGGCAGTGGAAGGGGTACACAAGGGATGCTTTATCTCGGGCAAGCCATTCGCGTGCTCTTATCTACCGTAAAAACTTCGACTTTAACCACCGGGGATCATAATCGAGCTTATCTGGCGAGCTTTCTCCCTGATGGTCCGATGGTGCACCAAAGGCTATCTCCCCTTTCCTCATCTATTCTGGCGGATTTTATCGCGAAACTTAGAACCGAGGAGACGCGATCGCTGGGAAAACGCAGAAGTCGAAAACGAACTTAAGTGTGCATATTATAGATTACACATCAACATAGTTCAAGCGTCCCGGGGCTTGCGGGCGTAAGTGCCAAAAGTCGAATTTTACAGGAGACACAAACTCAGGACTCACTCGAAATCAGTCACTGGCTGACATGACTGAAAGTGTCACGACAGGAAGTCTAGGTAAAACAGCCTTCAAACCAATTTTCGTCGAACTCGACCCTAGTCCTTTATTTCCCTTTACCTACCAACTGACTTTAAAGACACTAACCCTTTGTGTAGTTTGTAGGATTCCCAAAAACCGGAAAAAAATTACACTGGAACCTGGAATTAAGAACGGTTTCGGGAACGGCTTGCAGTGGCCTTGATCTTCGGTCCGAGGAATCTTAAAGCATTTAAAACCAGGCTCTCAGATTGCGAATCCAAGTCGTTGAATTTCAGGGCCAGGACCACATTTGAATCAGGTAAAATTGTCTGTTTTTACCAGAACACTCGTGGCCTTAATACTAAGTTTAGTGTAGTTCACAATTTCCCCGATATTAATCACTACGACCTCATTATTGTCACTGAGTCTTGATTGAAACCTACCATCCCGGACCATAGCATTTTTTATGGCAACATTTTAGATGTTTTTAGGGATGACCGGATTAGCCAAAGAGAGGGTGGAGTGCTTGTAGGGGTGCAACCGGATTTACATGCTACTAATATTGACCTAGCACCCTTTCGTGAACTTGATAATAATATTAACATCGTAGGCCTCAAAGTAATAATAAAATCTGTCCCGCTAATTTTATTCGCAATCTATTGTCCGTCCGATGTTACATCTTTGCAGTTCTCAACCTTTCTTGATAACCTACAAGACCTCCATGACCTTCAATGCCTTAACATAGCGATTCTTGGGGATTATAACGCTCCTAAATTCATAGGTGCTTACCATCCCGCTATATCACTCGATACTACCCTTAAACCTACGCACTGTTCAAAGGTTGCTAGCGCCGTCCCTAAACCACATCACCCTAAGCTTAATTTTAAGAAAGCTAACTTCTCCGCATTGCATGTAGTTCTCCCACTATTGACTGGTCTTTCTTAAAGCTTACTGATGATGTGGAGGAGGCCTACTCCGCATTTACTGATGTTTTATTCCAGCTCATAGATAAGATAAAACTTGTCTCGGATAACATTAGCAAAACAATGAAAAGAGATCACCACCGTTACATCAGTAGCATTGAGAAGGACATAAAAGTCAACCCTAAATCTTTCTGGAAATTTATAAACAATAAAAACTCTAGCACCAGACAATCAAAGTCTATCTATTGCGGTCTGTCAACACTAAGCGACCCGCTGTCTATTGCGAATATGTCCCTTTTGATTTTTATGTTAGAAACTCTTTGTTTTTTAAACAAATAATGATGTAGCATCTGCAGCCAAAACTCTGTAAGCTTCAGAAACTGCAGGTGTTGATCAAATCCCTAGTTTTTAATATCGCCCACAAAACAGGGTTGTTTCCAGTCGCCTGAAAGACCGCCAAGATCGTTCCTGTCTTTAAAGCTGGTGACAAGTCCGAGATAGCTAATTACCGTCCTGTGGCCATAATTTCTAACTTAGCAAAAGTTTTTGAGTTTTCAATAGCCCCTTTAATTCATGCAGAAATTAAACCCATTATTACTGGTGAACAACATGGGTGTGTTCAAAAGAGGTCTACGGTCACCAACCTTATGGGTTTCACACAATATCCTAATGATGCTTTACAAAAAGGTTATCAGGTTGACGTAATTTATACAGACTTTTCCCAGGCCTTCGACAGAATCGATCACACAATTCTTAAATCAAAAATGCATAATATTGATATCCCTACTAATGTGACGCAGTTACTCATTAATTATTTATCAAATAGATCTAACCGTGTGATGCATCAAAGTTTCTCATCAAAAACTTTTTAATCCACGTCAGGGGTTCCTCAAGGCTCGGCTCTTGGTTCGCCGATTTTTAATATTTACGTGAACGACATTGAACCGATCATAAAATCCAATATTCTTAAATATTCAGATGATGTGAAACTCTATAGAACTATAACGAGCCAAGTAGACTACGCTGTACTTCAGCCCGATCTTGATGGCCTCTTCCAATGGTGTAATGACAATAAATTGCCTTTAAATATTGAAAAAGGCTACGTCATGACGTTGTGAAGGTCAGACAGCCCAGTTTTTCATGATTACAAGATTGACATTACCCCGCTGGAAAGGGTTTACTCCATCCGTGACCTTGGACTATTATGCGACCCTAAACTTCTTTTTACAGATCAGATTCAAGCAATGGTATCCTCTGCCTCGAGGACGCTTGGGTTTATAATTCGGTCTACAAACATTTTAGTGTCCTTTTTGTTATTACTATGCTTTATAATGCTATGGTAAGATCAAGGCTCGAATATTGCTCTATAATCTGGAACCCGGTACATGCAAAATACATCACTTAAGTTGAAAGTGTTCAAAAAAGGTTCATTAAATATATTACTTTTAAACGAGACAGAACCTACCCCCCTCGAGGCTCAGACTATCTAGCTATGGGTGCGAGTCGCGGGGAATGTAATTGAAATAAATAAATAATTAAATTCTAGGAATATCGTAAATCCGGGATTTTTAATTCCAGGTTCCAGTGTACTTAAAAACATTATGTCAGTCAGCACTTGTCGTGTCAGCTAACACTGGAAGAGAGTGGTGACCCCTTTTATACAGAGGTATTAGTTAGGTTAGGTCCAAGCATTTAGCTGAGGTTAATAAAACGCATTTCCGAAATTGAGCACTCACGCCTCTGTGCATTGGAACCCTTCAGTTGTAAAAAATTTGGTTTCGTGAGAGTATAATATAAAAGATGTCGGAGATGGAGGAGTTGATCAAGAATGGCGATGAGAAACCTGGATAGATTAGACGACACGAGGAACTTTCGGCCCTTTCATACAGTCGCGAAGCCGACCAGGTCTCTCGGAAAGAAGAATTAGCCAAAACGAATTATCGACCAAACTTTCGGAACTCTCTGTGCCCGAGTACTGGTCTCGCATCGATCTCTGTCGAGTCTAATATGTATTACGCTATTAAAGAGATACCTGCAATTTAAAGCGTGGTTTTAGATTATTTCTGTGTCGTGAAAAGACGTATTAGATCAAAATGAAAGGCAGATTTTGTTTTCTTGGATTGGAATTTTCTGAACTCGACATTTTTTTGTGAAATGATTAATTTATTTTTGATCGGCATTACTTTATATATTATAGAAACAATAGTGATGATGCTCTAATAATTTGAAGTTGAGTGATAGAAAGAAAACCTTGATAGAATGAGGTTAAAGAATAACTTTTCAAGTTAGGCATGCAAATAATTGTTAAAAAAAGAAGCCTTTACACAGAGTAGCGAAAAATCGAGATGAAAACTTATTCTGAGCGGTACAGAAAAATTTTTTGTTTTAAGACAGAGGGTGAGGCCATATCAGGGTCAGATTATATGTGTGAAATTTTTGATATTTTTTTTAGCGACAGATAATGGATGGTTATTAATTATTATTACTAGTATATTATGAATAATAATATGTAGCATTTAAAGAAAACTGAAAAATAAATTATTATAGGAAAATCAGTTATCATCATTTTTCTATTATTTTTTTGCGATTATAGGAAACTTACGATATAAAATCTATATATAGAAAAGGCTTATATGATAGTCAGCATTGAAATAAATAAAACAAAAATATTGTAAGAATTTACGTAAAAAGTAGATAAAATGCAAAGCAACGATTTATTTTAAACTATTCATAATAATAATCTCAAATGAAACTAGAGAGAAATAGCGATTCTGCACAAATAAACATCACGCAAAAAAATCTAAAAATTCTTTTAATATCTTTAAAATCACTTGATTCGTACAAATCACTTGAAATATTTTAACCCCCTTTGAATTCCTTTGAAATAGTTAGAAATCTCTAGAAAGTATTAAAAATCTCTTGAAAATAAAATAAATTAAATTTATTCTCTAAAGATCGCTATAAATCCCTTAAAATCAAGCCAAACATTTTTGGAAGTCCTACAAAATTCTTTAAAAATCCTTTTAAATTTTCCAAAATCTATTTAGAATATGTTAAAATAGCTTAGGATCTTTTGAAGTCCCGTATGTCCATTGGAATAATTGGTGGTCCTATAAAATCCCTTAAATCTTGTGAAATTCTTTAAAAACCCTTTACATTTTTTAAATCTCTTAAAATTCTTTGGAAACTGCTAAAATAGCTTAAAATCTTTAAAATCCTTTAAAATTCCGTAAATTCTTTGAAATAATTGGAGGCCCTATAAAATCCCTTGAATCTTGTGAAAATCCTTCAAATACCTTAGAATCTTTGAAATCCTTAAAGATTTAATCAAATCCTTCAAATCTAGTGAAATTCCTTGAAATACCTTAACATTCCTTGAAATCTTTGGAATCGCTAGGAATTACTTAAATTTTCATTTAATTTCATTTATTTTCTAAAGTTCTCTATAAATACCGTAAAATCGAGCTTCAAATCTCTGGAAATCCTACAAAATCCTCTGAAATCCCTTGAAATTTTTTAAATCTTTTGACATTCTTCGGAATCAGTTAAAATAGCTTAAAATCTCTAAAATCTCTTGAATAATTTGAAATAATTGGAGGTCCTATAAAATCCCTCAAATCTGGTTGAATTATTTGAAATCCCTTGAAATCCTTGGAGATTTAATAAAATCCTTTAAAGCGTGTGAAATTCCTTGAAATACCTTAAAATCCCTTGAAGTCTTCGGGATCGCTAGGAACTTGTTGAAATTTCATTTAATTTCATTTATATTCCAAAATTCTCTAGAAATCCCTTAAAATCGAGCTTCAAATCTTTGGAAATCCTGCAAAAATCTTCGAAATCCCCTGGAATTTTTTAAATCTCTTGATTTCTTTGGAATCTTTTAAAATAACTTAAAATCTTTAAAATTTTAGTTTCTCTATTTTTTGCATCACTTCTTTCAATATTTTAACATTAATTTCTATACTGAGTTTCTTATTATGATTTTCTATAATGATTTTTCTAGAATCACGAAAGAATGATAAGAAATTCATTATAGGCCTATAATGAATTTCCTATAATATTTTTTCGTAGCAGTGTAACGACCATAACAGTATTTTATGAACCCGTTGAACAGTTTTCAAATTCCGGAAAAACTGATAAACTCAAAAAATTAACAAACAAAAAAATACTAATGGGTTCTTCTTCAGAAAAATAAGTGGAGTGGCTGGGCCTCTATGGCCTCCATGCAATCTCAGGCCTGCAGAGTGATTTTAAGCCGAAAAGTAGGCTTAAAAATATGTATTTTTATTTCACTAAAAACAAATAGAAATCTAAAGCTCTGTAATAAATAAAAGTCAGAAACTGAAACAAAATGAAAAAGTACAAGAGACATCTCGAGACCCTTTCTTTACGAAAACTCGGTCTTTCCACATCTCGATAAAGGCCCCCGTTTGGAAGCTCCACCCGGAATTACTCGGTACACGATCTCTCGGAGGCGGATTCATGTTTCGAGATGGAGGAACGAAACGAAACGAAAGAATCTCGATTCTCGAAGCCTTTTAGTCACTTTACGACCCCGGAGACAAGGTATCTTGGAGTCTCGGGCAGAGGCGATGGAGGCGGGGGTTGAGCGGCGGTTAGATACGAAACCATCATATTGAAAACCATAATTCGTGGGGCCCACGGAGGCTATCTCATCGCGTCACAATAAATACTGATTCCTGGAAGGCGGCCTCGTATCTGGGACCGTGTGGCGAAGTCACTTATACTTACTTATACCTCACCCTCTGCACCCTCACCGCCACCCCCTTCCTCCACCCTCTGCGAGTCACACCTCCCTCAAGGCCGATAGCGCGCAAGTAATTATTTCCGATAGCCTCGATATTGCTTATGCTTTATGAGCGACGAGCACTACTCTCTTCCGATCCTCTTTTCTTTCACCCTTTCGTCCATATCCACCATACGTCAGTCTAATGGACCCACAAGAGAAACGATCTTTGAGGTGTTCAACCTCTCGATTACGCACTCATTTTATGGTCACCTGGGTAAACAGGGATAAGTTTACGAGTAGCTTGGTGTACTTGCAAAAATTAATGCGAGGATCGAGGTTTTGTTAGTTTCTTGCGCACTAATTTCTTTATGACAGGCGCAATTTTGCATCCCGTTGCCTGTCACGTTGAGTATCTTTCCTCTCAGTAGTTCTCAAGACGTCGGTAAGAGCGCATTAATCTCTGAGGTATGTAATCCTTGTTTTCTTAATGTTTTTGTTGAAAAACGTGATTAGGGTCCGCTCGGACCCCACGTGCGGTCTGACTGAATTTGCAATAAAAGACTGAAATTGCAATAAAAGACTGAATTTGCAATACAAATTTGCGAAGTTTTCTCATATTCAAAGTGTAGTAGTTACTATTGCCATCGAAAGGATAATTTTTTTCTACCACTTGTCCTGCCGTGCCTCCCACGCGCCAACACTGTTTACAGTCAGAAATATTCAAAACGATATTCCTTGCTTAGGCATGATTTTATCATAAACTTAATTATTGAACTGCACTCGCATCACAAAACTGTCCTAAACTTAGACCAATTTTTCTTAAATCTAGAGAAAATTTACTGAATTTAAGGCAATCCAATTATAAGGAACACAGTAAAATATAATACTTAACATTGTTACAACACTCAACATTTTTCTGACCTTAAATTCAGAAATGAACATAAATTCAGGAAAAACTTGACAGAACTTAAGACAGTCAATACCCGAATTTCAAAATTTAATTATACATTTTTTTAAATTCAGATAAACTTTACTAGAATCTAGATAAATTATTATTGCTTAATTTAGATTCATGCAATTGGTTTTATTGTGTTTAAGCTGAAGGCTCGAATTATTTTGTAAGTATTCAATTTTAATATATAATTATATAACAATAATATACATAAAACAAACAATTATAAAATAAACAATTGAAAATAAAATAATGTATGCATATAATAGAGAAATATGAAATTATATTAACTTGTTTAAGTTGAAAGCTAGAATGATTTTTTAGATATGCGATTTGAATATATAAATATTATATACATAAAAAAACAATTATAAAATATTATATATTATTATATTATATTATACTGATTCAATGAAGACTATAGTATGTTTATGTTAGGGAATGCTATATTTACTGATTATGAGAACATCCTTTTTCCTTTCCTCCACTAGCAAACAGATTAACGCAGGATTTGCGAGGTATACACTTACCTGAAACAAAAAATATAATTAATCAATTTTTATTTTTAATGACCTTGTTTAAACTATACAATTTTACAGAAGCTTATAACTAATAGTGTTGAAAGCAGTTGGAAAATGTATGCTTTTTAAAAAGGGAAATTATTTGCAGTTTAAATATTTTATTATTTGCAGATAAACATTTATATTTATATTATTATAACCAATCTGCAACTTTTTTTATCGAGTATGTTTTTTTCGATAAAGTTGAGGGATTTATTGCTTTTTTTGTATTGAAAAGTAGCGATACAATATAATTATTATCATAGTCGGGTATTTAAATATTAACTATGCTTCTGTTTTAAGTTGTATAAATCAGGGATTTTTCTAAAAAACCTATAGCCATTAACAAAAATTTAATTTGAGGAAGGCTTAATTTAAAGAAATTCTTACAAAGACGATAACAAATACAAAATGTAAATCACTCATATCATTTTTCAAAACAAATATAGGCTGTGGTGCTCAATTTATATTTAAGGTTCATAATGTAACTTATTTTTCTGAACTATTTTAATGATTTCTAAATTATTACTTATTATATCTATTAGTTCTAAATTATGGGTCGATCTGAAACTTACGTTTTTCCGAAATAAACAAATGTGTTCAAAGTGATACAAAACCAGCAGATGACTCTGATTTATAATTTATCTTTCCCGCAAAAATAATCATAAATAAGCATGCCCACAATTGTCAAACTAAAACAGACATCAGTTGAATTTTAGAAAATTTTTCGTATCTAATGAATCGAATATAAGAATGCTTCAAATCTGACTAAAACCGCTCTCAGCTTAAATAATTCTATATCAGAATCAGATTGTGTGGTTCCTAATCACCTATATTTTTAATATTCCACGATTGGATATCAAAATACCCTCATCAAAGTCTAGAATAACTAAAATCTTCCTCAAAGTTTCGTTTTAAATAAATTGGAACCAAGAATCCCTTGCTTCACCATCTCCCCTAAATCAATATCTGATTATATAAATCCACTCTTAACAAAGCCAACTTCAAAGCAGACTAACGTTCATCGACTAAAAGACTGTCATGCCTAAACAGCCACAGACCTAGATTATCAACATTCCACGATCAGATGTCAAACTCTTCAAAAAATATCTCTTATCTGCATAAGAGGTCACTAACCGTCCTTCCCTCACTTTCTACAATCCACATAGTGATAGTCCACAAAAATGTTCAATGACCAGACAACGTGACTGGGATCAACACGCTTTACCAAACTCGTCCATACCGATCATCCAGATCAGCCCAAGGGTGCGGACTGGACACATCCCAGGGTCACCGGAAGGGGAATCAAAAGAGAGAGAGAGAGGAGAGAGAGAGAAGAGACCAAGACTCTCTCTATATGAAGGGGGAGGGGACAAGATCAGATATAGAGCCCCCTTGGGAGGAAGACGAGGAGGTGTTACGGTTGTGTGCGAGGACCTCTTTATCGTGATCTCGTCCTGCAGCTCAGCTCCTCATTAGCCCGCTCACTCATCAATCACTTCGTCCACGACCGTCTCTAACGTCCAGCTGTTATCTCGAGCCGCGAGCATGTTTGTTTGTTCGTATGTATTTAGTTATGTGTGTATGTGTAAGATCAGACGAGCACGGGGTCGAGGTGGACCAGAGTGGTGTGTCCCAATATTTGGACCAGCGGCTTCTTCGCAGTAGCGGATCCCGCCGGGTGACTGCACCTTGGGCCCCGAAGATCGAGCCTCAGGAATTTAGATTGTCTTCTATCTTCTCTTACAACGTGTTCTAGTAGCGCCAACTCTGTCAGCACTAATTGACATGATTATAAAACTTTCAAATTATGATTCCTTTCTTATATCTTTCAAAAAGATGTGTTGAGTTGATCAGATGTTTCTATGAAACTTTGGACTCAGATAAAAAATAAGAAGGTTCAAATAAAAAATTTGATCTCATACGTTTAGTGATCAAATGATGAAGCCACCAAGAACATTCAGATGTGAACGAAATCTTAAATGTATCCTTATTCTTTAATTTTTAATTCCAATTTACTCTGGTTGATGTAACATTTGTACTCAAATTGCAAACGTTATGTAGCCCTAGTATCCATCTAGTTCATAATGGATCCATCTGGTTCATAATGAATCCATCCAGAATTCTGATGTACAGAACTCTAACATTTATCTAATTCAGCAGATATAATTCATAGATTTGATTCAACGCGATGTTTAAACTTTTACAAAATCATAAATTGAACTCTGCTAGTTTTTTACCATCTCATCGGACTTCAATAAGAAATTTCGAGGAATCGCTGGCGATCTATAATGGATGAATCAAGACCTTGTGGTCATTTCTCTTGTAGATATGCAGCGGGTACTTTTTGCTCCGGCATCTTTTTTAAAAAGGGGGAAAGATGGGAACAGCCCCTTAGTCATTAACAACTTTCAGATCTTTTTTGAAGAAAAATATCTTCAGATAAAAAAATCTTATACGTATCTTCATTCTTCAATCTTTGATTCCAATTTACTCTGGTTGATGTAAGATTTATAGTCAGATTACAAAACTTATGTATCCCGAGTATCCATCTGGTTCATAGTCATGCATCCATCCCGAATTCTGAAGTACAGCACTTTAACATCTATCCAATTCAGCAGATACATTTCATAGATTTGATTCATCACGATGATGAAACTTTTACAAAATCATAAATTGGACTCTGTACTAGTTTTTTATCATCTCATCGGACTTCAATAACAAATTTCGAGGAATCGCTGGCGATCTAATGGATGAATCAAGACCCTGTGGTCGTTTCTCTTCTGGATATGCAGTGGGTACTTTTTGCTCCGGCACCTTTTTACATCGTTCTTGAGTCTAGATCCGCCACTGGTCTGCCTCTCTCGAAAAGATTCGATCGAGTTCAGGACCGCGGTTCCTGCTTGGAAAAGATCGATTGCGATAATGCGAGCGGATTCGTCTGCCCGCTTGTTTATTCGGTGCAAAAGCAGCATCTGCAAGACGGTCTGATCGAAGTCCAAGTCCACGTCTTGAAATAATCCTAATGATATGACCCGCATTTAATTGCATTCAATTGATAACTTTTATTTTATGCAATACTTTTTTTTGTGTCAAGGGTTGAAATGTCTTCCTACGTATAGGATAGGACAGGACAGAAGAGATCAGAGAGGGAGGAGTGATAGACGAAGGAGGGATATTTGAACAACTTAATTAACGTCTTAATAGGCTACGAAACCATTTTTTGTAGGTGCACGGCGCCTACTTTGACTAATTTTTTAAATAATAATAATAATATCGCCAAGTTTACATTTTTTACCCTTTAATGTATGCTCGCCGTCGTGGGTGTGGTGGGCCCACATTGGTAGTAAATATCCACCTAGAAACACTACCCGAATCGGATAGTGAGGCAATGAACTTTCGAGTTCAAACTGCTAATCAATTTTTTTTTTTTTAATGTATGCTCGAAATTTCTCTAATTTTATAAATTTGATGCATTTTAAAATTTAGATATCTCTCATAATTACTTGGCGAATTTTGACTTCACAAACTATGTTGATTGTATTGATAGCTTTTTACTTTGCAGGATTTTTTGCATCGCATAGGTTTTCGGTGAGATTATATTATATTATCATTACTTTGTCTCGAAAACTTCAACTAATTCTAAGTCAATGTAGAGTTAGGATTGTTTTAAAGTATAGGTCTGACTTTCTAAGCTATGATGAAAGTTATTTTAACATTAACTTCGAAACAAAAGACAACAAATCCTAAAGCTATCTTTGGAATTTAGTGTGAATTTATTAACTGTAAACAAGTAATCAATCATTACATTTAAATAGAATAGGGTAGAGGATGAGTTTTGACAATATTATTGCGATATAATAACAATGAATAATAAGATCTTATGAATATTGAAACTAGGTACTTAATAAGTCTGTTGAAATTTGTTTGCTTCTTCAGCATTAGATTAAATTTTAATAGACTAAAGTGTAAGGGAAGCACACTAAAGGGAGTAAGCTTGAACAATCAAATTTAGATATCATCAGGTGAGAGAAAGTTTTGCAGGTGGGAGGAATTCCCAAAGTTTTGATCAGTCTGCATGTATTGAAGATGAGAGTCGGTTCAGTTAATCTTCGGTTGCCGTATAGCTCGATATTGTTTAACTTAGCTCGTTATCACGAGATGCACTCTGTAACCATCTCTCCAGGGTAGGAAGATAGTACAAGTAGCGCCTTCGAAGCAGACTCCCCCTTTCCCTCTCTGAACCTCCCTTCCACCTCTTGACATCACCAACCGAGAAAGGGGTTGGGGGTTGTAAGGGAGCTGCATCCAGCCGATAACACCTCCTGGTCTGATAACACTCGGTCCAGACTCTCCTGCAAACCTCTCCTGCCCCCTCCTCGTTCAAATGGCCGCGCAACAAAAAACGTGAAAAAGAAGAGGAGTGAGCTTGGAATAGAGCAAAAAATAAAGGGAAAAGAAAAAGAAAAAAAGGAAAGAGGAAGGAACAATTTTCACGGTATCGACGCTTGCATTCGTGTGCGATTATCATTAACGACAAAGACTGCACTCGAAGTTTAGGAGTGTCTAAACTTTATCAAAAGAAAGAGAAGACAGGCCAAAAGGTAGAGGCTGAAGAGGCGATTTGTGTGGGATGGCAAAAGGGATGTCTGGAAGCTCGCAGTTTGTCTGCCGCCATCGATGATAAGGCCAAGCCGCATAATGCATCCGTTGTGCGAGGGCTATGCGAAATACGTCAAGGTCGCCCAGGTCACCAATGTATGAAGATATTTCGAATACCAAAGTTTATTACTAAAAAATAGTATAAAAAATCCTCCTTTTAAATAGAAGTAAATTACTATCAAGGGAGTCATCGTGGCTCAGATGGTATCGTGATTGTCCTATGTTCCAACACTGCAGCCTTGGCAGCCACGCTAGCGCGGGTTCGATTCCCAAAGCAGGAAGCGAGGCTGGATGTGTTTTCAGAAAGCTTCAATTCTGTCCCGTAGTATACTACTCCACAGATGCCGTTCAAAATTAAAATACTCAATAACTCAGTGAAAATTTTTTGTTATGAAAACTCTTATTTTCTGTAAAGAAGATTTTTTCAATTGGCATTAGGGTCGTTAGTATTTAT
>CAKNYM010019001.1:4249-24387 GCA_932195095.1 Andricus curvator
AAACTCTTTGCAATTGAAGAGTCTTTAATTTTCAAAATCTACTATTAAAAATTATGCAAGTTTCCAGTTTTACAATTAAAAATTCTGTAATTTAAATGATTTAAATTCGATATTTCTTCAATTGGGAAGATTAAATCATCAAAATTGAAATATTTGTATGTATACATTTTTTTTTTAATTGAAGAGTTTTTAGTTTTGACAATGAAAAATTTTGCAAGTTTTAAGTTTTACAATTAAAAATACTCGAATTGTGATGCTTTATATTTGAAATTGCTTCAATTTGGAAGATTTAAAATTGAAAACTTAAGTAGAGTTTTCAATTGTACATATTCAAAAATGAAGAATTTTGATTTGTAAATCTTGAAAATTGAAGAATTTCCAAATGTAAATCTTCAAAATTGCACTATCCAAAAAAATGTTCCAAATCACGTACCTTTGAATAATATAAATCTTGAAAATTGAATAACTTGTAATTCTGTATTTTCACAATTCTAGAATATCCAAATGTAACTCTTGAAAATTCCAAAACATTTAATTGTAAATCTTAAAAACTGAAAAGTTTTTTAATGTTGACAATTTGCAATACAAAATTTCTGTAATTTTAATGACTTACATTCGAAATTTCTTCAGTTTGGAAGATTTGGGATTGAAAATTTGACTTTTGATTTCCAAATTCATCCAAATTTAAGAATTTTGATTTATTCATTTTTAAAATTGTACACTTTTTAATTTTGAAAATTTACAATTAAAAATGAAGCAAGTGCGATAACGTCACAATAAATCTTTGTTTTCTCGGAATAAAATAATTTTTTGATGAATTAAAAAAAAAAATTTCAGCATCCCAATATCTCAGGTACAAGTTTTTATTTTTTTTCAAATGGTAAGTTAAATTTTTAATCGCTATCCAAAGATGCTTCTCAAAACCCAACTCAGGAGTGGACTTTTGTTTTATCTTTGAATGTTAATTTCGATTTTATAGAAAGTTTTTTTCGTTCTCCTGAAACATTTCGATGTTGTGGGTTATCTAGTTCTGTACTGCAATTCTTCAAATAACAGTTAAAATATTTGTAGTATCCTATTTCCTTTTTCTGCTTTTAGAAATATTTCCCTTATAAAATAAATTTGTCCATCTCTGTTTTATCTTCGATACTGAATGACTCATAGCAGGAGCGCTTCATACAACGAAAATTGATTTGGTACAGTGAAAATAATTAATTTGTTCTTTTGCATCCTACCGGGCAGTTTCTAATTGTTTCAAAATCCTCTAAAATATAGTAAAAAGTTAAAAATTAACAAACCGTTTTTCTGATGGTCAAATTTTTTTAATATGCGAGATACGGAAATAGTCTAAAAGCAAAATTGTTCCTTTCGAAAAGTTCTGCAAAAAGTTCTTGCAAATATCCTAACAATTAATTTTTTTATGGATTTTTAAATAATAAGAAACCCCCCATCAGAATAATAAAAGAGAAAGTTAATTATCTGAATTATTTGGAAAGTACCGGATTTAAAAAAAGAGCCTGAGAGTAAAAAATACTCTATATTTCATTTAGTTTTATTTTATAGTTTTGTTTCTTTAGCGAAATTATTGGGCGATTTAAAGAATAATAATAATAATCATAATCATTCAGTGAGAAAGATCTAGAGAATTTTCAAAGTCGAAAGTAGGCAGTAAACATCATTCATTTAAGTTTCGATATACATACTTAGATTCACACATTTAAACCAAATATTCGAATTTTGAAAGCCTGATAAAAAATCATACATCAAAACGAAATGTAATTAAAATTTAAATAAAAAATAACTATTTTGTGCAGTGTTAATACCTCTAAAAAATAACCGATACGTTTCAAGAAACCTAGAGTCTCTTTAATTAATTAAGTAAACCAATTAATGAAATAATATCACATCGAATAATGAGATTTTCCAAATGATTATGCTAATCTATAATCCTACAGACATTTTAAGACGAAAACAAAAAAAAATTTATCGAACCAATTTTGAAAAAAGTCGATTTTTATTATTGTTTTTAAAAAGTAATCACAATTTTCACTCAAAATTGTTTTAAATTATAAATCATACATTTTATAACTCAAAAAATTTGAAACAAGTTATTAATTAATATACATTCATGACATTTTTCAAATAAAATTCACCAAAATTTGAAACTTTAATTTACGATTTTGTTGATAAACTGTTCAAATTCAACAAGAAAAATTTTGTTTCCAAGTAAACGATATTTATTATCAGCTGCAATGTTTATTTATTATTGTCGCTTATAATATGATTATTCTATTATAATTTTAAAAAATGAAACAAATTACGATTAAAATTTACCTCGATTTTAATTGTAGTTTGCCGCATTTTTCTTCATTTTGTCAAACTTTCAATATAAAAATGATATTAAAAGCGATAATAATAAAACCTTGAAATTAACTGGAATTTTTTTAGACCAGAAGTTCAATTTTTATCTTTTTCAACATATTTTTGTACATTTTCAAATTTAAAGAATTTTCAAATGCAGCTTTGAAGACTTAAATCATAAAAAACAATTAAGAGCGTTTGAAATTTAATATTTTGATGAAAAACTTTTCAATTTCGTCCGTAAATATAAATTCTTTCATGAGTTTTAAAATTGAACCATAGTTCTAGTGTTAAAAATTCAACAATAATTGATTTTACAAGACGATTTTGTTTCTAATTCTGTTCAAAATTAAACAAATGACCAGTTTTAACGTTAAAAACTGAACTGTTTCAATCCGAAAGCCTTAGTAGGTAAACAAATGTAAATTTCCGATTGAAACTTTATAAACTATTTTCAGTATTAAAACAATTTTAAATAAATGTTTAATTAAACGCTTTTATTCAATTTCAAATCCTGTTAAAATTTTGTTTCAGTCTAAACTATCCTATTTTTAACACATGCTATTTTATACGTGTAAATTATTGAGAGTTTTTATTAACAAAATTTTAAGCTTTAATATTAAAAGTTTAAAATTCAAAACAGTTCCACCTTGAGTGCTTTAATTTGCAGTTCAGTTTTGATTTTAATGCTTCAAATGAAAAAATTTCAGCTTTAGAGTTCGAATTTTTTAATTTCAAATATTGATAAACTTTATCTGAAAAATAATTTCATGAATGATCTTATATCAAATGTTTAGAGTTTTAGAATGTATAATTTATAATTTAAACAACTTTTAGTGAAAGTTATGTTTTTAGATTTATTCTAGCTAATTTTTTTGTTTATAATATACATAAAAATCGACTTTTTAAAAAAAAGGGCCCGATGGTTTTTTTTGTCTTAAAATGTCTTTGGAATTATAGAATACCATAATCAGTCGGAAAATCCCATGTGCAAGGACCTTGCAATTAAAGTTGGTTCGGCCCCACCGTTGAATACTAGGGTGGTCCAAAAAAAGTTTTTTTTTCTCAAATGGCACGTCTACGAAGTGCTCCTTTTGGTGCCAAAATGGCCCCTGATTTTTGGCAGAAAAAAATATTTAGGCGTCCCCCAAGTCAGTTTTGGTAAATTAAATGTTTAGTTTTATTTAAATAATCGCTGTTTTTGTAATTTTACTTCAGAATCAGGATGTATACTTCACCAGGAAATCGGGAAAACTGGGAAATGACCGGGATTTTTCTCCTGAATGTATTAATTTGCAAATTACAAGTGGTTTCACATATTTTATTACTCTAATTCTGAGTTGGATCAATACATTTTATAGAAGAATTATAATTCTAAGTTTAGGACAGGAAATTCCCGTAAAGAATTAAAATTTTTGCTTTGAAACAGGAATTTCGTAAAAAATTATAATTTTTAACTTTGGAACAGACAATTTCCACAAAGAATTATAATTTTGATTTTGGGACAGTGAATTTTGAAAAGTAATTTAATTCTGACTTAGTATACGGAATTTTTTAACAGAATTATAATTCTGAGTTTGTAAGGGGAATAAATATGAAATATAAAAAAAATCCCGTTAAGAAATATAATTTTTACTTTGGAACAGGGAATTTCGTCAAGAACTATAATTTTGTCTTTAACCGGTAATTTTTGCATGGAACGGGAAATTTTGGAAAATAATTTCAATTCTGTTTTATAAAAAGGGACTTTACCAAAACATACCCTGTTCCAAGTCAAAATTTGTCAGATTTTGACAATTTCTTCTTCCAAATCACAATTGGTTTGAATTAACAAATTTAAAAAAAATAAACAGGGAATTTCCGCAAAGAATTATAATTTAGACTTTGAGACAGGAAATTTCCTTAAATAATTATAATTTTCATTTGTGAACGGGAAATTTCCGTAAAAATTATAATTTGACTTGGAACTAGGAATTCTTGATATGGAACGGGAATTTTGGAAAATAATTTTAATTCTGGTTTATAGGAAAGGAATTATAAAAAACCTGTTCCTGTATTTCTAAATTGTAATTGAAAATTTTCTAAATAAAAATAATTATGTCTTGGAACAGGGATTTTTGGAAATGAATTTAATTGTGATTTGGTATAGGAAATTTTCTAAAAGAATTATAATTCTGAGATTGGACGTAGAATAAATCAATGACAGGGAATTTTCATAAAGAATTATTATTTGACTTGGAAAAGAGAATTTTTGATCTGGAACGGGAATTTCAGAAGATAGTTTTTATTCTGATTTATAAAAAGGGAATTTACAAAAAGAGTCCCTGTTCCAAGTCAGTATTCGTCAGATTTTGAAAATTTCTTGTTTCCAATTAGAATTTTTGTAAATTTAAACATTCTTTTTTTTTTCAAATAAAAAATTGTCAATTTTAAATTTCCTTCTTCCAAATTTTAGGAAAAGAGAGTTACTAGGTTTCTGAGTTATGATAGAAAATATTTTTAATAAATATAATTTCTACTCGGAACAGGGAATTACCGTAAAGAATAATATTTTTAACTTCTGGATAGGAAATTTTTTACATGGAACGAGAATATTGGGAAAGAATTTCAATTCTGTTTATAAGAAGAGAATTTTTGAAGATCCCTGTTCCTATATTCAAAAATTGAAAAGATTTCATAAATTTAAAATAAAATATAAATTTTGGAAGATTAAAAAAATGTTTAAAGATTCCCAAGAAAATTTTAAATGATTGTTTATTTCGGAAAATTAATTTGAAGAGAATATTCAAAAAGATTTCAAAACAGTTCAAAAGATTTCTAAAATTGTCTAAAAAGAATCTGGAAGATTTCACGGCAATTTTGTTATTTTTCCGGATTTAAAAAAAAAATATCAGGAAAAATTCGAATCATTTGAAGTGTTATTTCCGCAAACAATTATAATTTGACTTGGAACATGGTATTTTTCACATGGAACGAGAATTTTGGAAAATGATTTTAATTCTGATTTAGAAGAAGGGAATTAAAAAAAATCCCTGTTCAAATTCAGAGTTATAATTATTTACAAAATTCTCTGTTCCAAATCGAAAATCTTTTAAAATATTTAGAAATCTCTCGAAATCGGTAAAAATTGTTTGAAATCGTACAAATCTTTTGAACTCTTTTAAATTGATCGGGAGAAAACCGGGAAATGACCAGGAATACAAAATCATCCGTCGATTTAAGCAGGATTTAAGGGTCCCCCAAGCTTGTTTTTTGAAAATAAAATGCTAAATTTTCTTTTGAAAAATTTGCGAAAAATCTGAATGATGTATTTTAGTTTACTTAATAGTATTTTATTTTCAAAAACCGACTTCGGGGACCCCAAAATACTTTTTTAAATTCTGCCAAAACTCTGAGTGATGCATTTCATTAGTCAAAATACACAAACAGTGATTATTTAAATAAAATAAACATTTCATTTACAAAAACCGACTTGGGGGACCCCTAAATATTTTTGTTAATTCTTCCAAAAATCAGGGATAATTTTGATACCAAAAGGAGCACTTTGTAGAGAACTCTTTTCAGCCATTTGACAAAAAAAAAAGAAAAGCCTTTTTTGGTCCACCCTAGAGAATAGGGGAAACCTCCCTACAGTGGATCATGCAACCTACAGTGGATAATCATTAATGAAGACCACAAATAAAGGAAAAATAATGTAATTTAATTTTAATTTATTAAAACGTAGTGTCTTAACTATTCATTAAATTAAATTAATTATTTTACTTACATTAATATTGTTAATTAACGATTATCTACTGTAGGTTGCATTATCCACTGTAGGGAGGTTTCCCCTACCTATCATAAATCGATTTTTGTCTTCCGTCTTTTTGTGTTTCCTTGCCTATGATGCATCGACTAACATGTTGCATTCGCGACGTTGTCGTGCTTGTTCCTCCAGGACGCGGCAGGTGGAGGGGTGGGAGGAGGGGGCGGTAAGGGGGTGGGACCCACGTGGTCGGATACAGCGAAGCAATCAGGGGCTGGTGGCACATTGACACCCGCTGACAGGCATGGTTCTGTACAGGTGAGTTCATCCCTTTTTCCCTTTTTCCCTCTTTGCTCAGGATTCCTCTTCTTCTCTTCTCTTCTCTTCTGCTTCCTACTACCGTCGGCGATTTTCACCAGGTCAAACTACCCTCCTCATCGGGACTAATCGACTTCGACTTTAATTCGCGTGATCGGGCTCGGTTTCGATTTCGATTTCGAGAAAACTCATTTTCTAATCCACTTTACATCTTTCCCATTTCACTGAGGAGCGATGTGCCAATGTGCCCGGAATAAATCTCTTAATTTTTCTTCTTTTAGACAAAGCATCAACGGAATATGGTTAGTTCAGTATCTGTGCGGTTTGGTTTGCTGTAGCATGTTGTATTTTGCGTTTTTTTTTGTCAATTTGCCTCACGTCAGTGGATACTAAATACTAATCGTATCTCTTGCATTTGACTTCTATTGCAGGGATCACAGTTTGTCCCAGTTTTTTTACATAATCCCCTTTTTCCCCTTGAATCTGAAAAATTCTCTAAAACACCTAAAATCGAGAATTTTGACTCGATTTTTCCCTTTTTTACAAGATTTCGATTCATTTTTTAAGAATCATAAAGAGAAATTTAAGATGTTAGAATACCCGAAAGATAAATCAATTCTGTAGCTGCAAATTAAATTCTTTTGATTAAAATTAATGTAGCTACTGATATTAAATATTAAAAGATATTAAAATGATGCATTTTCAACCAAGGAGATGAATTTTTAACTAAAATGATGAATCTTCAATTAGATTTTTTGGTTGAAGATTCATCATTTTAATTGAAAATTCATCTCTTTGGTTTGAAAATGAACTATTTTGTTGAAAATTCGTTTTTTTCTTCTTTGCATGAAAATACATTTTTCACTACAAATTTAGGTATTCCAGTTGAAACTTTAACTATTTGGGAAAAATTTTTTCTTCTTAGTTAAAGATGAATTTTATAAACTGAAAATGTAACTATTCCATTTGAATATTCCATCATTTTAGTTAAAAATTCATCTCTTTGGTAGAACATGAATTTTGTGTATCTAAAAATTTAACTATTCAATTTTTGGTTGAAAAATTACATTTTTTATTTGAAAATTCGCCTTTTTTGGTAGAAATTAATGTTCTTAGTTTAAAATTTATCTTTTTGGTTGAAAATTCAAATATTCTAGTTTGAAGATTCATAATTTTAATTGAAAGTTCATCACTTTGCTTGAAAATGTAACTATTTTGTTGAAAATTAGTTTATTTTTTATAGAAATTAATCTTCTCGATTTAAAATTGATCTTTTTGGTTGAAAATTCATAAGTTTAGTTGAAAATTTACGTTTTTTAATTCAAAGTTGAACTATTTGGTTGAAAAGTTGTCTTTTTTAGTTGAAGATTCAACTATTTTGTTTAAAATTCTTGTGTTTTATTGAAAATTCTTTTTTTTTTGTAGGAATTAATCTTCTTGGTTGAAAATTAATCTTTTTGGTTGAAAATTCAGTTATTCTAGTTAAAGATACATCATTTTAGTTGAAAATTCATCTTTACGGTTTAATATTCAACTATTCCAGTTAAAGATTCAGCATTTTAGTAGAAAATTCATCACTTTGGTTGAAAATTTTTGTTTTGTGGAAAATTATTTTTTTAGCTGAAAATTTAACTATTCCATTTTTTGTTTAAAAAACTGATTTTTTTAGTTCAAAATTCAACTATTTGGTTAAAAAGAGGAATTTTTTAGTTGGAAATTCAACTGCCTGGTTGAGAATCAATGTATTTTGTTGAAAAATCGTCTTTTTTGGTAGCAAATTAGGGGAAACCACCCTACAGTAGATAATGATTTACAGTAGATAATCTTAATTAACTGGAAAACTGACAAAAATTGTTAATTACTTTTGTTAGTATAACGTTTCAGCAAGGATACTATATTTTCTAACGAAGTTTCATTGAAATTTTATAATTAATTAATGTGTGAGAGCATAAAATTAATTTTTAACCTGAAAAAAAAAATTTCACCTCTTCTTTATTCATACTTGTTAACTTAATGAAACATTTTTATGACATGTTTATACATTAGAATCGAAGCTTGAAGTTTAATGAACAATATTTATTAATACAAAGTGTTATTTCTTTAATATTTATGAATATTTGAGGACTTTTTATTAGATAATACATTTTCCAACAGTAGATAACCAACAGTAGATAATCGGAAAATTACAAAAAATGTCTCTGTCAAAATTGGCAGCTCTGCGACTGTCTCGCAGTTGTTTTAAGCTCGGTTTTAAGTTAAAGGTTGTGTCTGTTTGTTTATTTTGATTCGTGAAGTTTTTAAATTCAAATTATTGTAAATAATAAACCAAGAAAATAGTTTAAATCATTAGTTATTAAAAAGATCATACATTTTAGTTGTGTTTTAAGGAGCCTTTCAGAAAAAATATCATTTTCAGGATTAAGGTATTTAAAAATGCTGCACTTTTCTGTCATCGCAAGTCAGGTTAAATTTTATAAAGATTAAACATCTCGTACCAATCGTACCAATCTCACGGTATATCAAAGATAAAAAAATTTCAATAACTTAAACTTTTGCGATTTTTGTAAAATAATCATAGTTTCAACTATTATTTACTCAATAAATTGATTTTAATTGTAAGTATACTAATGATAAATCATAATTATCCAGAATTGAGTATTCTGTCTTGCCCAGAAGCAATACCAGAACCGATTATCTATTGATGGACAAAGGTGTCAAAATCGCAGCCTTGACCAGGTCTAATAAAAATGTTTAATGCAGCTAATTGATTAATTTCGTGATATTTTTTTCTATAAGAATACTCAATTCAATATGTAAGCTTTATTTAACAACGATAATCTTTCTTGATTTTTGAAAACTGATGCAGTTATATGCTGTTGAATTTTTTCCTATCTACTGTAGGGCGGTTTCCCCTAATCTTTTTGGTCGAAAATTCAACTATTTGGTTAAAAATTCATCTATCTTGTTGAAAATGCAATATTTTTACTGAAAAGTTAGGATTTTGAAGCGGTTTAAACTTAATTTAATATAGTACCCACTTTAGTTTTACCTAAATATGCACTGAATTTTAAATATAAATTTTAAATAAAAATATTAAATATTGAAAGATATTAAAATGATGAATTTTCAACTAAAGTGATGAATCTTCAATTAGATTTTTTGGTTGAAGATTCATCATTTTATTTTAAAATCCATCTCTTTGGTTTAAAAATGAACTATTTTGTTGAAAATTCGTTTTTCCTTTGCATCAAAATACCTTTTTCACTACAAATTTAGGTGTTCCAGTTGAAACTTTAACTATTTGAGTGAAAACATTTTTTTTCTTCGTTAAAGATTAATTTTTTTAACTGAAAATGTAACTATTCCAGATGAATATTCCATCATTTTAGTTAAAAATCCATCTCTTTGGTAGAACATGAATTTTTTGTATCTAAAAATTTAACTATTCATTTTTTGGTTGAAAAATTACATTTTTTATTTGAAAATTCGTCTTTTTGGTAGAAATTAATGTTTCTTAGTTTAAAATTGATCTTCTTGGTTGAAAATTCAATTATTCTAGTTTGAAGATTCATCATTTTAATTGAAAATTCATCATTTTAATTGAAAATTCATCACTTTGCTTGAAAATTTAACTATTTTGTTGAGAATTAGTTTATTTTTGTTGAAAATTTGTTTTTTCAAACAAAATGTAAATATTGCAATTCAATATTTCATTATTTTAGTTGCAAATTCATCTTTATGGTTGAACATTAATTTTTTTAAACTGAAACAAAAAATGAATTTTTAACAAAGAATTTTAACTTTTAACAAAGTAGATCAATTTTTAACAAAATGTATTTAAATTTTTAACCAAAAAAGGCGAATTCTCAACGAAAAATGTAATAGTGAATGTTTCAATCAAATAAGATTTTAATGTAAAAAAACCAGTCGAATCCAACCAAACAAGATTTTTCAGTCAAACAAGAAAAACATGTTGACAAAATTTTTTAATTTTAAGCCAAAAATAAAGATTTTCTATAAAACAGTTGAATTTTCAACAAAATAGTTAATTTTCTACCAAAAAGATCAATTTTCAACCAAGAAGATGAATTGTCTACTAAACAAGACGAACTTTTATCCAAATATATGAATTTCCAAATAAAATTATGAATGTTTAACAAAAACTGAATTTTTAACAAAGTAGTTCAAATTTTAACCAAGTAATACAAATTTTAACCAAGTATTTGAATTTTCAACCAAAAAACGTGATTTCTCAACGAAGAATTTAATAGTTGATATTTCAACCAAATAAGATTTTAATCTAAAAAAAACAGTCGAATTCAACCAAAAAAGATTTTTTAGTCAAGAAAGAAAAAAAATGTTAACCAAATTGTTTAATTTTCAAGCCGAAAATATAAATTTTCCACAAAATAGTTGAATTTTCCACCAAAAAGTTAATTTTCAACTAAAAGAAATGAATTCTCAACTAAAATGATACATGTTCAACAAAAAATTAATTTTTAATAAAGTAGTTCATCTTTCAACAAATTAGTTCAACTTTTAACCAAGTATTTGGATTTTCAACCAAAAAAGTGAATTCTCAATGAAAAATATAATAGTTGATAGTTGATTTTTGAGTCAAAAAAGAAAAATATTAACCGAATTGTTTAATTTATAAGTCAAAAATACAAATTATCTACAAAACAGTTGAATTTCCAACAAAAAAGTTAATTTTCAAACAAATAGTTGAATTTTCAAGCCAAAAAGACGATTTTTCTACAAAATAGTTTAATTTTCAACTCAAAAATACGAATTTTCGATGAAAAATGTAATAGTTGATATTCCAAAAAAAAAAAAGATTTTAATTTTAAATAGAAAAAGTTGAATTCAACAAAACAAAAAATAATTTTCAGCAAAATAGGTACATTTTTAAGCAAAAAGATTAATTTTGAACCAAAAAAAAATGAATTCGTAAAAAAAAATGTAATCGTTGATATTTCAGTCAAAAAAAGATTTCATTTTTATATTAAAAACAATTTAATTCGTCCAGAAAAGACGAATTTTCAATAAAATAGTTGAATCCTCAACCAAAACAGATTACTTGTTAACCAAGCAGTTTCATTTTTAATTCAAAATGCATCTCATTGGTTTAAAAATGAACTATTTTGTTGAAATTTGTTTTTTCTTTGCATGAAAATTAATTTTTTATTGTAAATTTAGGTATTCCAGTTGAAACTTTAACTATTTGATTGAAAATTTGTTTTTTGTTTGTTGAAGATTAATTTTTTTAACTGTAAATGTAACTATTCCAGTTGAATATTTCATAATTTTAGTTAAAAATTCTTCTCTTTGGTGGAATATTAATTTTTTGCAACTAAAAATGTAACTATTCAGTTTTTGGTTAAAAAGTTACATTTTTTGGTTAAAAAATTACATTTTTCAGTTGAAAATTCGTCTTTTTTGGTAGAAATTAATGTTCTTAGTAGAAAATTGATATTTTTGATTAAAAATGTATCACTTTGTTTGAAAATCTAACTATTTTTTTTATCGTCAAAAATATAAATAGGGATCTAGATATAAGATTTTCTGTAAATAGGTGTAGATAATTGTAAATAGTAAGGATAAGATTTTATAAAATAGGTTGACGAATAAAGAACTACTTTTTTTTAAATTAGTTTATTTTGGTTTAAAATTAGTTTTTTAAACTGAAAATGTAAATATTCCAATTGAATATTTCATTATTTTAGTTGAAAATTAATCTCTTTGGTTGAACAATAATTTTTTTAACTGAAAATTTAACTATTCAAATTAATCTTCTCAGATGAAAATTAATCTTTTGGGTTGAAAATGCAACTATTTGAGTTGAACATTCATTATTTTAGTTGAACATTCATTATTTTAGTTGAAAATTCATCGCATTATTTGAAAATGTAACTATTTCTTTGAAAATTATTTTTGTTGTTGAAAATTATTATTTTTTTAATTGTAAATGAAACTATTCATATTTCATCATTTTAGTTGAAAATTCATCTTTTTGATTTTGAACGTCAAATTTAATTCAAAATTTAGCTATTTATTTTTTGGTTGAGTAATTATATTTTCTTAGTTCAAAATTTGTATTTTTTGGTATAATTTATCTTGTTGATCGAAAATTCATCTTTTTGGTTCAAAATTCAACAATTTCAATTGAAAATTCCTAATTTTTTTGGAAATTCATTACTTTGTTTGAAAATGTAACTATTTTCTTGAAAATTATTTTTTTTTTTTTTTGAAAATGTAATTATTCTAATTAAATATTCCATCATTTTAGTTGAAAATTAATCTCTTTGGTTGAACATAAATTTTTATACCTGAAAATTCAACTATTCAATTTTTGGTTGACAATTTTTCTTTTTTTAGTTGAAAATTCATACATTTTGTTGAATTTTTTTTTTTAGAAATTAATCTTCTCGATTTAAAATTGATCTTTTTGGTTGAAAATTCATTAATTTGGTTGAAAATGCATTTTTAAACTGCAAATTGAACTATTTCATTTTTGGTTGAAAATTTACGTTTTTTAATTCAAAATTCAAATATTTGGTTGAAAAATTGTCTTTTTTAGTTGAAGATTCAACTGTTTTCTTTAAAATTCTTGTGGTTTATTGAAAATTCTTTCTTTTTTTTGTAGAAATTAATCTTCTTGGTTGAAAATTAATCTTTTTGGTTGAAAGTTAAATTATTCTAGTTAAAGATACATCATTTTAGTTGAAAATTCATCTTTACGGTTCAATATTCAACTATTCCAGTTAAAGATTCAGCATTTTAGTAGAAAATTCATCACTTTGGTTGAAATTTTTTGTTTGTTTGGAAAATTATTTTTTTAGCTGGAAATTTAACAATTCCACTTTTGGTTAAAAACTGATTTTTTTAATTCAAAATTCAACTATTTGGTTAAAAAGTGATATTTTTTAGTTGAAAAATCACCTGCCTGATTGAGAATCAATGTATTTTGTTGAAAAATCTTCTTTTTTGGTAGAAAATTAATCTTTTCGGTTGAAAATTCAATTATTTGGTTAAAACTTTAGTTTTACCTAAATATGCACTGAATTTTAAATATAAGATTAGAAAATAAAAATGTATATAAATTATTATTCAAATTCATGGACTTGTGAGAAAAATTGAAAAAATGATTAATTATGTTCTTAATATTATTTAATTAATCGATAGTGCTAATATATTTAAGAATATTTTACATTATAATTTGTTAAAGCTTTCTAAATTAAACATATTAATTGAATTCCTAGATTTGAGTAAATACCCTGTAATATATTGAATCCCCCTTGTTCGGTCAAAATCCGTTTTTTTAAGCTAAAATTCAACTATTGAACCGCTGTGATCCCTGCTATTGACCAATGTGCATCGCCTTGCACAATCTGCACAATCCCTTTTAAATTCAGTCCAAAATCGCATAACGAAAACGTCACTATCCCTAACAAAAATGTCAGTTTATTCTAAAAAGACAGATTATTTTTTAAAATTCTCCATTTTTTTTATTTATTAATAATAAGAGATCCCAGTTTAGATTTAATGTATCCTCTGCTCCTTAGAATCGTTGATAGCACCTGTCCCTCTCTATCGTGGTTTTAATTTTTGTAAGTTGGAGTATTTGGTAGATTAAATTTAAAGTAGATTTGAGATTAAGGTCCCAGTTGATTAAAAGCTTAAGTGGCTCACTTTGTACATATTTACCAAAAGTCATTTAAGTGTCTATCTAGCAGGAGAGATTGAAGGCTGAGTTTAATGCAACTTTGTTTCTCGTTAAGGTGGTTTCTTCGACAAACGGAGAAATAGGGAACGACGATCCTACTGCAGGACATTCGAACACGCCAATTACGACGCCCCAGGAAGTCGAGATGATCGATGAGACCAAGTTAGTATTATATTCGCTCCACAAATCCATTTTATCGACCCGGAGGGCTCAACATGCATCTTTGATTGGATTATGGCGTATTTTGAGCTCTGCATGAATTATTTATTACCTGTCTAGTAGGGTGGGTCGAAAAAAAATACTTTCGAAATCGCTACTACGCGGAAAAGTAGCGTATTGGGGTTCTAAAAAAGTATAATTAATTTAGAATCGATCGACATGCAGCTTGGTTACCCGCGCTCGAAAAAAAGGTTTCAAAAATTTTTTGTTTGCCGAGTTTTTAAATTCCATTGAGTTTCAATTTGTTTTCACATACCTGGAGGTCGAAAAAGTCTTCTCAATTTTTTTCGGATTTTAATCGATCATTTTCTGAGAGAGCATTCCTATTTAATTTACCATTGTTTTCGGAATTTTTTTTAACGCGTTTGTAAATAGGAGGAGAATTATTTGAGGTACATGAAAACTTTTTAGTGACAAAAATGCATTAGAAAAAAAATCGACAAGACCCAGAAATCGAAATTGGAATGCCAGCAAATTTTCTTATTTCGGAACTTTATATTTAACAGAAAATATTTTATTTATTTATAAGATTAACATTTTCGAGCTTGTGTGGAATTTTTAAGCCTAGAAATACATTAGAAAAAAAGTCGACAAGATCCAGGAATCGAAATTGAAAACAGCAACTTTTAAAAATGCTGAATCGGTGTTTATTGAATTTAAAAAGTTACCTGTGAACCTGATTTCCTTAGATGCAATTCTTTTTCGAACTGAAAAAAGGCATCGTTCTTTGTGCATGCAATTTTACCCAATTTTTTCTTTTTTCATGCAATTTCGAAAAATGTTAAACTTATAAATAAAAAAAATTAATTCTGTTAGATACAAAATTCCGAAATAAGAAAATTTGCTGGCATTCCAATTTCGATTCCTGGGTCTTGTAGATTTTTTTTTCTAGTGTATTTCTATGTTTAAAAAACACACGCATGCTCACAAAAATCTATAAACTACAAGTTATGAAGATAAGTCCACAAAATACCAAAATAAAAAATTTTAAAAATCGCTGTATTGCCAATTTCGATTCCTGGGACTTGAGGATTTTTTTTCTAATGCATTTTTGTCACTAAAAGGTTTCCATGTACATCAAATAATTTTCCTCTTATTTGTAAACGTGTTGGAAAAAAGTTCCGAAAACAATGGTAAATTAAATAGGAATTATCTCTCAGAAAATGATAGATTAAAGTCCGAAAAAAATTGAGAAGACTTTTTTGACCTCCAGGTATTTAAAAATAATTGAAACTCAATAAAATTTAAAAACTCTGCAGACAAGAAATTTTTGAAACCTTTTTTGCGAGCGCGGGTAACTGCTGCATGTCGATCGATTCCGAATTAATTATACTTTTTTAGGACCCCAATACGCTACTTTTCCGCGTTGTAGCGATTTCGAATTCCAAAAGTATTTATTTTCCATCCACCCTACTGTCTAGTGTCTATTCCTTGTTTCCGTATCAAAAGATTTGACTCGGAAAAATTTAGACGGAAATTTGACTGTAAACAGGGTGGCCGCAGATCAGGGGAAACCTGGAAATTAGGGAAAAATCAGGGAACTTTTTTGATCAGGGACACACAGGGATTTTGAAAAAAAAATTGCCAAAGTCGGGGAATTTCTGTAAGAAGCACTTTAAGTAACTGTCAAGAATAATCAGGGCACCCACAAAGTTACTTTTAGTAACTTTTTTTTCCTATATCACTTTTTAGTCACTTGTTTAAGATAAAGTCACTATAGTTAATTTTTTAAAATAAAAATATGACTTTAGTCACGTTTATTTCAATAAATTAACCCATAGGTTAACCACTATTGAATTCAGGTCTATACCTATTTCTGAATTTTCTTTAATTGTTATGAAATCATCTAGGGTATTTTAAAAGATTCGTAACATTTTTAGCAGATTTCAATAATTTCAAGGGATTTCAAAGGATTTTCAAGATTTAGGTATTTTTAAAAATTCCTAGGAATTGTCGAGAGCTTTAAAAAGTTTCAAAGGATTTTAAAGACTTAGTATTAAGACTTAGTATTTTTTTAAATTCCTAGGAATTTTCGAGAGCTTTTAAGACTATTAAGGGATTTGAAACGATTTTAAAGGGTTTTCGAGAGCTTTAAAGAGTATTAAGGGATTTGAAACGATTTTAAAGGGTTTAAGATATTTTAGGATATTCTAAAAGATTCCAAGGAATTTTTTATTTCAAGGGATACCAAAGAATTTGGAAGATTTTAGGGTGTTTTTTAAATTTCCAAAGAGCTTTCAAGAGCTTTTAAATTTTCAATATTTTCGAAAGATTTGAAAGATTTTAGGGTATTTTTAAAAATTCCAAGGAATTTTTAAGAGCTTTAAAAAGTTTCAAGGGATTTCAAAAGATGTGAAATATTTTCAGGCATTTTAAAAGATTCCAAGGTAGTTTTGATTGATTTTAATAATTTTATTTGAAAGGATTTCGAAGAATTTTAAAGATTTAGGGTATTTATAAAAATTCCTAGGAATTTTCGAGAGCTTTAAAAAGTTTCAAGGTATTTCAAAAGATTTTAAAGGATTTGAAGTATTTTAGGATAATTTAACAGATTCCAAGGAATGAAGGAATTTTTTTTAAAAGGAATTTGAGTTAATTTTTTAAGGAATTCCAAAGAGTTTTAAAGATTTTAGGGTATTTTTAAAAATTCCAAGGAATTTTTTAGAGCGTTAAAAATTTGAAATGGATTTTAAAAGCTTTTACCGGATTTGAAATATCTTACTGTAGTTTTAATAAATTATAAAAATTTGAATTCATAAAAATTTATTTCAATAATTTAAAGCGATTTCAAAGAAGTTTAAAGATCTAAGGTATTTTAAAAGATTCTTAAAATTTTTATCAGGTTTCAATAATTTCAAAGGATTTTAAAGATTAAGGGTATTTTTAAAAATTCCGAGGAATTGTCGAGAGCTTTAAAAAGTTTCAAAGGATTTATGGTATTTTTAAAAATTCCTAGGGATTTTCGAGAGCTTTAAAGAGTATTACATAAGGGATTTGTAACGATTTTAAAGGATTTAAAATATTTTAGGATATTTGAAAAGATTTCAAGGAATTTTTAATTGATTTCAATAATTTCAAGGAATTCCAAAGAATTTTGAAGATTTTAGGGTATTTTTAAAATTTTAAAAGAGTTTTCGAGAGCTTTTAAATTTTCAATGGATTTCGAAAGATTTTAAAGGATTTTTAAGATTTCAGGGTATTTTTAAAAATTCCAAGGAATTTTTAAGAGCTTTAAAAAGTTTCAAGGGATTTCAAAAGATTAAAAATATTTTCAGGTATTTTCAAAGATTCCAAGGTTGTTTTTATTGATTTTAATAATTTTATTTGAAGAGATTTCAAAGAATTTTAAAGATTTAGGGTATTTATAAAAATTACTAGGAATTTTCGAGAGCTTTAAAAAGTTTCAAGGGATTTCAAAAGATTTTAAAGGATTTGAAGTATTTTAGGATAATTTAAAAGATTCCAAGGAATGAATGAATTTTTTTTTTTGAAGGAACTTGAGTTAATTTTTTAAGGAATTTTAAAGAGTTTGAAAGATTTTAGGGTATTTTTAAAAATTCCAAGGAATTTTTTAGAGCCTTGAAAATTTTCAATGGATTTTAAAAGCTTTTACCGGATTTGAAATATCTTACTGTAGTTTTAATAAATTATAAAAATTTGAATTTATAAAAATTTGAATTTATGAAAATTTGAATTTATAAAATATATTTCAATAATTTAAAGGGATTTCAACGAAGTTTAAAGGTCTAGGGTATTTTAAAATATTCGAAAATTTTTAGCAGATTTCAATAATACCAAGGGATTTTAAAGATTTAGGGTATTTTTAAACATTCCTAGCAATTGTCGAGAGCTTTAAAAAGTTTCAAGGGATTTCAAAGGATTTTAAAGACTTAGGGTATTTTTAACGGATATGAAACGATTTTAAAGGATTTAAAATATTTTAGGATATTTTAAAAGATTCCAAGGAATTTTTAATTGATTTCAATAATTTCAAGGGATTCCAAAGAATTTGGAAGATTTTAGGGTATTTTTAAAATTTTAAAAGAGCTTTCGAGAGCTTTTAAATTTTCAATGGATTTCAAAAGATTTTAAAGGACTTTAAAGATTTTAGGGTATTTAAAAAAATTCCAAGGAATTTTTAAGAGCTTTAAAAAGTTTCAAGGGATTTCAAAAGATTAAAAATATTTTCAGGTATATTAAAAGATTCCAAGGTAGTTTTGATTGATTTAAATAATTTTATTTGAAAGGATTTCAAAGAATTTTAAAAATTAAGGTATTTATAAAAATTCCTAGGAATTTTCGAGAGCTTTAAAAAGTTTCAAGGGATTTCAAAAGATTTTAAAGGATTTGAAGTATTTTAGGATAATTTAAAAGAGTCCAAGGAATGAAGAATTTTTTTTTGAATTTAAGTTAATTTTTTAAGGAATTTCAGAGTTTTTAAGATTTTAGAGTATTTTTTAAAATTCCAATGATTTTTTTTAGAGCCTTGAAAATTTGCAATGGATTTTAAAAGCTTTTACCGGATTTGAAATATCTTACTGTAGTTTTAATAAATTATAAAGATTTGAAGTTATAAAAATTTATTTCAATAATTTAAAGGGATATCAAAGAAGTTCAAAGATTTTAGAGATTATTAAAAATATTACAAGGAATTTTTAAGAAGTTTACAAAATTTCAAGGGATTTTTAAAGATTTTAAAGGATTTGAAATATCTTAGTGTATTTTTAGTAATTTGAAGTGATTTCAAAAGATTTATCAAATTTTTCAAGAGATTTAAAATTTTTATAAGAATTTCGAGGGTTTTCAATGATTTTAACAGATTAAAAAAAATTTTGATGGGGCTTTAAAAAATTTTCTAGATATTCGGAAGGGATTTTATAAGATTTTTGATGATTTGAACGATTTTAAGGAATTTTAAAAGCTCTCAAGTCACAAAAATTTTCCAGGATTTCAGAAAATATCACATTTCATAGAATTTCACGGGATTTTATCATATTTTAATGGATTTCAAAGAATGTATTCACAAAAAGTAAGGGATTTCGTAGCGTTTCAGAGAGTTAAAGATACTTTCAAATATGTTTTGCAGTTCATTTGAATATATTTGGAATTCACCCTGAATTCTTATCAATTCTTTGACATTTTTTTGAATTTTATTTAGTTTTTGTTTGATTCGTCCTGAAGTTGAGTGGTCAGAGACAATGAAAAATTAGAGAATTTTGGAAATGAAGTTTTGCGGCCACCCTGTATAAAGTCGGTACATTTGGAATTTCAATATAAAGCAGTTTTAGGTCAAATTGTTTATAATTGAAATTTAACCCATTTATAATAACAACGGTTTGATTTAAAACCTTTTTAGAAGTAAACTATTTTAAATTCAGGGTGGCGATTTGACCTGGATATCTAGAAAACCCAAGAAACAATCTATGGTTTATTTTTATGTCAAAACAGTTTTTTTTTTCGTCAAATAATTTTTTTTTCTTTTAAAAAATGTTTATGATAAAATTGCAATAGGCAACATTTTTTCATTCGAATTAAAAGAGTCCGTTTAAACGCCACCATGAAATTAAATGCATTCAAAAGTAAAGAGTTGCAAATGAAAATTATTTTTCTGTCATCTCTTGATTCAGTAACATTAATTTCCTTTGTTCTGTTTTTAAATTTGTTTAAGATTTTTACCGGTTGAGAAATAGATATTAAATATAGGCGTAAAATTGTAATCTAAAAAAATCTAATTTCTTATTACACGCTTTTTGCCTGCCCCCCCCCCCC
>CAKNYM010019002.1:1414-18946 GCA_932195095.1 Andricus curvator
ACCAAAGATATTATACACCTAGATGCGGCAAGTGGCGACGGAGTGGGGATAGAATTATTAGTAGGGTAAGATAAATGTAGACGGCGCTGTCCGCGAAAATCTTACCGTCCCCGCTGTGCCTCTCTACCCGCTGAAGTATCCATCCCCTCTTAACAGTTGTCCTGAGTAAAATGGGCAAAAGAGGCGCTGTCGCCGAAAGGAATTTCAGTAGATAATACAGTTTTCTGAAAATATTCATGATCACTAGAGCAATTCGAAGTTACCCGGCGATCGATATCAATAACAATCAATAAGCAAATGAATATTTATCACTGTTTAGTGAAATTATATTCCGTTCTAATTCAACTGTAAATAATAATTGCATGGTTTTTGTTTAATATGATCCGTTTAACTTTTAATAATAATTATATAAAAGACATAACGATTTGCGTGATATATTGTTCAAAATTGCGGTGTAATTAACGAATTATAATTTCGGTGTGAATTTCGCTATTTTGAATAACGTAACGTTAATAACAACCGAGTAGTGAATATTTTGTAACTTTTATAACAGAATACGCCAGAATAGAAAAAAGAAAAGATAACGTAATTTTTTTGATTCACTTCGACCTTATTAAAAATTGTTCAACTGCAGACGATTTACATATCTGAAATTTTACATTCATTGAAAATGAAATTGTCCTTCCATTTTCTGCACATGAAGTTGATATGATTTGATTGGGAAAGTTTAGATTTTAAAAAATTTCTAATTTCTTATGTACACTTTACAATTAACCGACAAAGACGAATTTTCAACAAAATACATGAGTTTTCAACAAAATAAATACATTTTTAACTAAAAAGTATCAATTTTACACCAAAAATAGAAGTTAAATTTTCAGTTAAAAAGTAACTTTCAACCAAGGGAATTTTCAACAAACTAGTTAAATTTTCAACCAAGGAGATGAACTTTCAACTAAAATGATGAATCTTTAACTGGCATAGTTAAATTTTCAGTTGAAAAATAATTTTTCAACAAAACTAAAATGCAGAATCTTAAAAAATGACTTTCTTACGAAATTATTGAATTTTTCACAAAGTAGATTAATTTTTAACCAAAAGAGGTGAATTCTCAATGAAAAATGTAATAGTTGATATTTCAACCAAAACAGATTTCAATTTTAAATGGAAAATAGTTGAAGTCAACCAAAAAGACGAATATTCAACAAAATAATTGAAGTCTCAAGAACAACAACAAAAAAACAATTTTCTACAAAAACAGTTGAATTTTAAGCAAAAAAGGATACTTTTAAGCAACATTGTTTCATTTTCGACAAGCTAGATTTCTTTTCAATCAAATAGTTGAATTTTCAACTGAAAAAGATATAAAATAATTTGATGTTGATTGTTTTTTGTCTACTAGTCTAAAATCAATATTCAAAATATTGATTTTAGACCAGTAGACAAAAAACAGTCAACAACAAATTATTTAATACAATTTATCTGGTCAAAACCATAACAACAAAAATATAGAAAAGATATATTTTTAAAACAAAGGTAATAGTTACATTTTCAATTAAAAAAATTCATTTTTAACCCCCCCCCCCACACACACACGAATTTTCAACAAAATAGTAAAATATTCAACCTAAGAGATGAATTTTTAACTAAAATTCCGCATTTTCAAGGAAGGAGATGACTTTTGTACCAAAAAAGGCGAATTTTTTCCAAAAGACATGAATTTTCACCCAAGTAGTTGCATTTTAAATTAAAGAAGTTACATTTTTAATGAAAAATGGAATAGTTACATTTTTAATTTAAAAAACTAAAATTGTATCCAATAGAAAAACTAATTTTCAACATAATAGTTAAGTTTCCAAACAAAGAGATGAATTTTCAACTAAGAAAGATAAATTTTCACCACAAATGAAATAGCTAAATTTTCAGTTCAAAAAATTAATTTTTTAACTAAAAAACTGATTTTCAAGAAAATATTTACATATATATGAGTTAAAAAAATGTTGAACCTCTGCTTGACAGCCTTTTACACAAAAAAATTTTTATTCTCTTTGTCAATACGAAATTCATTGATATGTTTAGTTTTTCAATGGTTATTACTCTTTTAATTTTCTGTCTGTATCGTTCAGAGCAGGGTGCACAATTTCAATCCTTCACGTCATTACTTTACAATGATTTATTAAATATATTTGACTAATTAATAGCTTAGTATTTATTTAATTATAACGATCAGAGAACCAATTTTTGAAACAATTTTAATTTTACTTAAATTATAAATTGTAAACCAATATAACAGAGAATTCAATTCGCAATTCATATTGTCTTATTATACCTTATTATGTACGTTATTATGCTAGATAAAAATTTGCTTTTGAAATTATAAAAATTCAAAGAATTATAGGTAGATATGACGTGTTGAAGAAATAGAAAATATTTAAGGAAAAATAACAAAATCAATGGGATCTAATTTCTAACAGGAGTATCAGAAGTGCCCTGCCCTCTCGCCCGAAATGTATACCTGCTTTTCTTTACATCTCCAGGTTTAATCGTTAAATTTAAAGGATGGGGTACTCGGGAAATTTACTAATGCTAACAAAAGCTATTGAGTGAAAATTTCAAGGACACTTTCCTTGCATCAAGTTTTAGGTTTCTTGTTTGAATTTTAGAATTTAGATCTTTCAGACCAGCCAGAGATATAACTGATCCTTAAGATTTTCAAAAAGGCACCAAAAATACTTTTCTAAGACGCTATTGATTTATACGTTTCGTGAAATTCTGCGTCGAATGATATATACTTTGAAGACACCATTTTTTGACACCTCATATATATAGGGGCCGTTCAAAAAAATGCTGAAAAATACAAAAAAAAATTTAACACAGCGACAAAACAGACAAATCAAATTTTGTATTCGAAATGATAATTTTTCGAGCTGGAAAAGGGAAGGGAAAAGTTCTGTCGCACCCTATCCCTTTCCCAGCTTTATGATTTCTTTACAAAAATTGTCAGAATTACTCTATTTAAAAATTTATGATCAAAAAGTCTTTTCTATTCATGCGTCAACTTTGAATTATGTCGATGAAAAAAGTTTTTCTGTTTGAAGCAGATGACTCAAATATTATAAATGAGCCATAACTTCCTTAATCTTCAATAAAGTGTAATAATATTATAGATCAATCGATTTTCCTCCATCAAGGAATCTTTTCCGTTCTTGCATCAATTTTGAATTATGTTAGTGAAAACAGTTTAATATAAAAAATCGTTTTTTCAAATATTATGCATTACTATAGCTTCCTTACTCTTCAATAAAATGTATAAATGCTATGGGTCAATCAATTCGTCTTAAATCAACACAACTTTTCTATTCTCGCATTAACTTAAATTATGAGAATGAGAACATTTTTACTATAAAAAACGATTTTAAAAAGATATAAATTACCATAACTTCCCTACTCTTCAAAAAAAGGTATCAATATTATAGGTCAATCGATTCGTCTCGAATTAAGGAATCTTTTATATTCTTGCATCAACTTTGAATTATGCTAATGAAAAAAGTTTTACTATAAAAAACCGATTTTAAAAAAATTATTCAGTGCTAAAAAAAATGGAATAAATATTTTTAGAAATCTTTAGGTCAGTTTTAAGATATTAGTGGGGAAAATAATCCCTCCAAATTTCATCAATTTATCTGCAACCGTTTTCTAGTTATCGTGTTCACAAAAAACCGTGACATCCACACACACATCCACACACACACACATCCACGCACACAGAGCCAAACAATTGCTTAGAACATTGTATTATACATTTTTAAATTGAGGAAGGTTTAATTAAATGAATTTGAAAATGTTACCATTACAAAGCTTCCTCTATGAGGAACAAAAACTTGAGGGTAGTTCTGCCGAATTTTGCAACTCTAAAAAAAAATGGGCAGTTCTAAAAGTAGAAATGGGCAGTTGCTGAAAAGAAGGAAGATGGAAAAATATGAAGGCGGGAAAGAAAAATTAAGGGAAAAAAGAGAGAAAAGGAAGCGTAGAGAAATGAGATCGAGGAAAAGAAAAATAGTGGGAGGTTGAAATTATTTACGAAACAATATATTTCAATGTACATGTCGTTTTATACTAAATCATATTTACAATATAGTACAACGTCATGATAATGAGAAAGACGGCATTCGGGTAGTTCTAAAATTTCCTTAGAATATGCCCTGCTTAAAATCTCGTGAATTAAAATGAATTGGCGGACACTGAAAATAATTCGTGCTGACGCATTCAAATGAATTAGACCTACTAAACATTTTTCGCTGAATTCAGGAGAATAGGATATTTGAATACTTTGTTACTTTTCACTAATTTACACGAATTCACCACCATCTCCAATTCGAGATTGTCGCAAAGCAAGATGCACGGGGGCTTCTGGCGAATTCTTATCAATTCGTCCCAATTAGTTTCTTTCTACTGGGAACTCAATATCTCGGAAGCAAAATTTTATTTTTTGTTTAAACTGAAAATTGCACTTTTTATCGTGATCATCAACCGAGCCTGTTTCAATTTGAGGTTCCTGTCAATTTGAGATTGTAAACTTCCACATTTTATTTCTCGGAACTGGAAATTTTTTTAAATTATACTTTTTTGTCCTCAATTCAGAAACACTTCAGCTCGCGAGTAAACTTTTGTTTTTAACTTTAAATGGTGATTTCGATTTTACAGAATGTTATTTCGCTCTCCTAAAAATTTCAATTTTTCTGCTTATCTAATTCTGTATACTGCAATCCTTCAAATATTGTTCAGGAAATAAAATAAAAAAATTATTAAACTGTAACGCACCGTCACATAATACGCAGGTCCATGCGCACACCGAGCCACCAAGCCGCGCTCCCTCCCACTCGCCACCATCCGGTACGCCGGCGCGTCGCGCGGGGACAGGCTTTATACCTAGCCGCGCGACGCAGAAAGGGCAGTTCGCCGGGTGCCGTGAACCGAGTACCATCGGGGAGCTCTCACCCGGTGCAACTCAGGCTCGGTCAACTCTGTGGGAAATAAATGGCGATATTCCGCGCCATCTGTGATGAGCCAGAGAATTACAGACGCGTGCATGTGTTGGCCTTTATATATGTAGATGCCCCTTCCTTACATGTATTGAATACTAAAATAATTCAACAAAAAAGGAATAATAAAGACAAAATGAAGCAAATAAGAAACGAAAAATAGGAAATTAATGATAATTATCATTCTATTTCCCATTCTCTTAATTTTGCCTTTATATGAAGGACTGCAGTACAGAACTACATAACCAACAAAATCGGAATTTTTCAGGAGAGTGAAATAATATTCTGTAAAATCGAAAGCACCATTTAGAGATAAAACAAAACTTTACTCCCGAGCTAAAGTGTTTCTGAATTGAGACCAAAAAAGTATGATTAAAAACAATTATCTAGTTCCGAGAAATAGAATATCGAAGTTTACAATCTCAAAGTGACAGGAACCTGAAATTGGAACAGGCTCTGTTGCGGATGACAATAAAAAGTGAAATTCTATGTTTAAACAAAAAATAAAAATTTGCTCCCGAGATATTGAGTTGCTGAATTAGAAGAAAGTGTGTTTAAGTAGGAAAATTTAACTAATTCCGAGTAAATTCTTCAATAATTTTGAGGTTGAAATTTAATTTAATTTACTTTTTGGAGTCACATGTATTTTGACAGCCACGTGCCACAACAAACAATTTGCCGCGCACGCGCTTTTTACATCGCCCCACCCGTTGGCGTTAAAGTTAGTGCCATCTGCGATGGGCCAGAGAACTAATATCGCACCCCTCAATGCCTCTCTGTCCCCGCGCCCATGTCCTAAAAATTCGCCATTTCGCTGTACAGAGTTGACCGAGCCTGGTGCAACTCCTCTGGCCGCCATACTCTCCCAGTAGGCAACCAGGCCACCTTCCCCGCCTCCTAGTACCATCCATCCTTGTTCCCAGGGACCAACTCGCTCGGTGGTCGACAGGCGCTCCTGTGGCCACCCATCGGGGCCAGGGTACGTCGGCGTCAGGTGCCCCTCACCGGCCTACCCGCGGTAACCCACCTGGACCTCCTGCTCCTCGAGACCGACTCGCTCGGTGGTCGACAGGCGCTCCTGTGGTCACCCATCGAGGCCAGGGTACGTCGGCGTCAGGTGCTCCTGACCGGCCTACCCGCGGTAACCCATCTGCACCTCCTGCTCCTCGAGACCGACTCGCTCGGTGGTTGACAGGTGCTCCTGTGGCCACCCATCGAGGCCAGGGTACGTCGGCGTCAGGTGCCCCTGACCGGCCTACCCGCGGTAACCGACCTGCACCTCCTGATCCTCGAGACCGACTCGCTCGGTGGTCGACAGGCGCTCCTGTGGCCACCCATCGAGGCCAGGGTATGTCGGCATCAGGTGCACCTGACCGGCCTACCCGCGTTAACCCACCTGCACCTCCTGCTCCTCGAGACCGACTCGCTCGGTGGTCGACAGGCGCTCCTGTGGCCACCCATCGAGGCCAGGGTACGTCGGCGTCAGGTGCCCCTGACGGGCCTACCCACGGTAACCCACCTGCACGTCGTACAAACCTCGGGTTGAAGGCCCAGGCCTAGAGAACCAAGGCCAGGCCACCCTCTCCTCCCGAACCGACCATGGAGAGGGAGCCCTGGCCTGTAACCACTGCCATGCCACCAAGTTACGCAATCGAACGATATCCCGCCTGCAATCGTGCAGTATCCTCCCGTATGATTTCAGAGGACGACGCAGGGGTAGTTCTCCAACCTCCACTTCGGTCCGCAACCTGTCAACGTCCTTCGGGACGCGCACCTCGAACCGGCTCTCTTGCGCACCTAGGATGTAAGATACACTTCACAGAACACCCCCCCCCCTCTAGTATTGCCAGCCACGGAACACACCACACCTACATTTAATAATGTCGAAAGCAATCACACACACACACGCCACCACATACACACACCCACACAACACTCACACTTAGTTGTAATTAGGAATATATATATATATATATATATGTATATGTATAGACTGTACGTTGTCACCTCAAAAATATATATATACTAGACGTTGTCGCCTCATATATAACGTTGTCACCTCCGAAAACGGAGGTCACAACGTTTTGCCTATTTTTCGATGTAAATCCATTTTAGATGGACTTTCATTGCATTTGGCGAAAAAACGTCCGGAGGTGACAACGTTCATCCTTTATCAGCAGTATAGCCTACCTAGTTCGGGTATATATCACCGGCGCTAGTGTCGCCATACTAGCAGATACAAGCTGTACGTTCTCACCTCCAGCATATATAAATCCAATCACAGGTAAGAGGCACACCTTCCCACCTCCGTGATTTGGCAACACTGCATTTACTCTCAGTGAATCAGCAAGGTGCCTTTCGCCGGCCGAAATTTTAAAACTGTCAAATAGTAAGATTCAATCGTGAATATAAAAGCTTGAAAATGGTTCAATATTTATAAAAAATAGTATCTTTATGTTTTTGAGGCCGCTGAATTTAAATTTGGTATCAGAATTCCAAAATTCAAAATGGTTGATACCAAAATTCGAAAATCGTTGAATTTGTATGCAAATGAGTATTTGTAAGTTTTTTAGGTCGCTGAGTCCGAATTTGGTATCAGACTTCAAAAATTCAAAATGGAGGATATAATATCGCAAATGAAAATTCTTTTAAATGGTTGAAATTTTATGAAAATTAGTATTGATACGTTTTTAGGGTGGCTGAAGAGAAATTTCGCTCTAAAATTTCCAAATTTTAAAATTCTAGAGATTTTTTGGTGCCACTGAATACAAATGTGAAAGTAAATTTTTTTTAACTGTTTTTTTTAATCAATCTGTTTCACTTGAAATTTTAAGTTCTTTTTTTCTTGTTGAGAATTAATTTTCTTGACTGAAAATGTTACTGCTTGGATGAAAATTATTCCGTTTTGGTTGAGGATTCAGCTGTTATGTTCAAAATTGGTCGTTTTTTAGTTTAATTCAACTATTTTTGTCTTCGAATTAAAATCTCTTTTGGTTGAAATACTACCTATCCAACATATGTCAACAGCATATTGCATTAGGAATACATTTTTTGCAGAAAAATCAACTACTTGGTTTAAAGTTGAACTACATTGTAAATAATGAATTTTTTGGTTGAACATACATGTTTTTTAATTGAACTTCACTTAGTTGGTCGCAAATGAACACTTATATAAAGAATTCGTCTTTTCGGCTTTTTTTGTAGAAATGTGTGCTAACAGCTTGAGAATTTATGGTTTGTTGAAAAATTCATGTTTTTGATTGATAATTGAACTGTTAATTTGAAAATGTGACTATTTTGTTAGAATTCCGTTTATTGCATTTGGAAAATTCAAATATTTTGTCATAAATGTACTGTTTTGTTAAAAATTAATAATTTTGGTTTATGCTTAAACTATTCATTTGAAAATGTAACTATTTGGTTGAAAATCCTTTTTTTTTCAAATAATTTTTTAAACTAAAAATTTAGTTATTTCACGTTTGTTTCAATATGTATCCCTCACAAGTTTATGATTCAACTTTTTGGTCGACAATTAATTTTTTTTGGAAATTCTTCTCTTTGTTATATGTAACATTATTCGTGTTTGTTAAAAAATCATCATTTTGTTTGAGGATGCAACTATTTTGTCAAGAATTTGTAATTTGCCATCGGAGTTAACTGGTTGATAATTTGCTTTTTCCGTTCAAAATATGTTTCTTCAACTGAAAATATAATTATTCCATTTTTGGTTGAGAATATATCTTTTTTAGGTAAAAATTCAATCATTTGCTCGTAAATTAACTTTTTCGTTGAGAATTAACATTTTTCGTTGAGAATTAACATTTTTCGTTTAAAATTCAACTACTTCTTTCAAAATATCTATTTTTTATAAATTCTTTTGTTTTTGTGGAAGAATACATTTTTTATCTAAAAAGTTTCACTCCACTTTTGGTTGAAAATGTATCGCTTATAAGTTAAAAATTCAACTATTTCGTCGTAAATGAACTTTTTTCTTAAAATTCCATATTTTTAATTGAACATTAAACTATTTATTTCATGACGTAACTATGTGGTTGACAATTAATTTTTCTTTTAATTATTTTTTTATTTGCAATATCAATTATTCCACTTTTGGTTGGAAATTTATCTCTTTATCAGTTAAAAATTCTGCTATCTGGTCGTTAATTAACTTTTATGTTGAGAAATCATATTTTTTGCTGAAAATTAAACTTTTTTCGCAAATGTAAGTATTTTGTTGGAAATTCTTTTTCTTAACCTAATTTTTGTATCTAAAAAAATATATTTATTGCACTTTTGGTTGTAAATGTAGCCCTTATATTAAACTGTTGCCCTAATTGTGATTCAACTATTTAGTAGAAAATTCATGTAGTTTCTTGAAAATTTGTTCTCTTGGTTCTAAGATTAACCTTGTTTGTTCGGAATTCATCATTTTGTTTGAGGATTCTACTATTTTGTCAAAAAACCGTCATTTTATATTGGATGCAACAGGTTGATAATTCTTCTTTTTTTTTTAAATTAATTTTCGTGAATTAAAATTTCAACTATTTGTAGTAAATTGATTTGTTTTTCAATTTCAATCTTCAAAATTCATTTCCTATGGAAGAAAAGTAATTTTACATGGTTGAAAATTCATCTTTTTTGGCTAAAAAGAATCTTGTTGGTTCAAAGTTCGTCCTTTTGGCATGAAAATTCAACTCTTTGGCTTAAAATGCAACTACTCAATTTTTTTGACGATAATGTTGGCACTTAATGTATCGATGAGGATTAACGTTTCATTTTTTTATCTGAACTTGCTCCTTTTGGTGAAAAATATGAGCATAATTTTTCTTTTAGAATTCGCATTAAAAATATTAATACATTAGCAATTATTTTAAAAAACTAAGAGTCGTATCGGGAAATAAAAAACACCTCTAGATTCGTCTCCGAAATATCTAGATGCCGTATTTTTTCGTTCTTTGTTTAAACAAATTTCAAACAATCACATTATTCTTCATAGTTCTGCAATTGTTATAAACGAAGTAATTGTCGGAAATGAAAATGGACAATACTATTGTAATCTTTTCGAAAATATCTCGATACGACTTTTTTTTCTAAGCATTGGTTGAACAATGAGGTCATGTGTTGCTTAGCGTATATTTGCTGTGTGCCTGTAGATATGTATTTGAAACATGCAGGCTTTTTCATTTCGGATTAAACCATTTTTAATTCGGAATAAACATAAGAGGTCGTTCAAGTATTACTGCATTTTGAAATTCTTCAAAGTGAAAATGTACGCTCATAAATAAAGACCTGAAATGACATTTTTTTCAAAGTATATGCTTTCAAAATATATTTTATTATAATTATTTTTTCTTAAAATTTTTCACCAAATTCTTTTTGACAAATTCATACTTTTGAAGTTGATAAATTTTTTGCACGGTAGAAGTTTTTGTTGGGGCTTTGTTTTTTGAAATATTTCTCTCCATAATCAATTTGAGAATGTATTAAAAATAGAACAAATTACGAATCGAGGCCTTTAAAATCAGAATAACTGGACAATCGTCCAACATCTGGAGTGACAATGAAGTTGAATAAACAAACAAAAGTACGTTTATAAGAACCTAGTAATATAAGAAGACTATGAATTTTTATAATCATTTTGTTATTTAAATTGATTTTATGGGTCTTCAAAGTTGAAAAGCTTCGAATTTTAGAGTAATAAAATAAGATCGAAAATTTCCTAACTGAAACCAAAACTGACAAGAGATTAATTTTATTGTTCGAGAACTCCGGAATTATATTAGCGTAGTAGCACTATTTATAATGTCCAGTTTCAATAGCTCAGGTACACCCACCTCATCACCTAGTCTACACCGCACCGGTTGCTCTTCTGAGCTCTCTTTCGCCGACCCTTACCTGCAGGGGGTCCTTTGTACTAATGAGGAGTGAAATACGTAACATGATTTTTTTTAATTTTACAATTAATAATTTAATAATATTATATTAGGAATCTATGTTTTTCGGCGATTCCAACGATATGTCATTTATGGTAAATAGTCAAAAATTAGAATCTTTCCAATCCACCCCGTGTTGGAGCAACCTTCATCGAAATCAAATTTAGGACGTCCGAAAAATATTTTAATTATCACTTTTCTTCAACTTATTTGTCACATGAATATATGAAATCATTTTACTTTTATTTCGAAATGTAATTTCAAACACTCAAAAGTAAGAAAAATGTGATATTTTACACAAGTTTCAAGTCCATATCTGTGGCAAACTTCAATGTCGTGAAAAGTAGACTAGTGGAAATAGCTAATCAATTAACAAAAATTCCGAAGGTCTTCAGAAAAATTGTATGTTTTACATCATATGTTGAAGATAAAATAAAATTTTGCATAACGTCATCGGGTCGGCAATTTGTTTAAAACAATTAAATTGCAAAACTTTCCCCTCATTGTTCCACGAAAATTCAAAACATTTTGCAAACTTGAGTGAGTAAATATATACTCAAGTCTCTATCCTGTATCAAATTTGCAAAACGTTCATGATGCGGCCACGTTATTAATTATAAACAAATTAATATTTTGTTAATCTCTCCTGAGCGAAAATACCAAAGATTTTTCAAAATGTTGTTTCTGCTTTTATCCGTTGAGAAAAGACTATTGTATGATTTGCAAAACTAAATACATTTCGCAAATTATCGTTTTTCAAGTTGTTACATTTTTTGCCATTTTTTTGTTCATCGCCTTGACAATCGAGCTGTCATCTCATATCGTCTCGTTAAAACGAACTTCTTGTCAAATCGATCGATCTGACCGAACAACCGAGAAGCTCGTTTCCAAAATTTTTAATATTGCTATATTTAAATGAATATAAATAGAAAATGAGTTGATGGACGTAAAAAAGGCCTTTTCTCAAGGTTAAAGCTAACTTTTACCTTCATACCTGAGCGATATTAAAAAAAAAAATACAATTTTGTTTCATAAAATACATCAGACTAATGGACTAGAGAAACTTCATCAAATTTTTCTTTAAATTAAAAAAATCTAAAAAGTCTTTGAAGTTTCATAGCTTTAGAATTTATATTTTCTATGAAAAAAAAGTTTATTTCGAACATATTTTTATACAGAGGTCCAACTATCTACAGTGAAAGATATCTTTGAAACATTTTTTGTAGCGTTTTCATTACGGCTTCTTGCATATCCTTGGAAGTTGAGGAAATCATTGATCTCATGGCATTGTGAAGTGAAGTCACCAAATCGGTTTAAGACAAAATATGTTCTTTTTTATGTTGTTTTTAAGGAATTTTAGTTGACTCATATTTTGCTATTTGAACAAAAAAATGTTTTGACTAAGTTATGAGTATTACAAATTTTTAAGGTGGTAATGTATTTTACAAAAAAAAATCGTTGCCGTTTTTCTGAAACTCTTCAACCTTCATTTTCTCAACGAGGCCACCTTTTTATTTTTTCTTGATTTTCTTTCTAAGTTGGTATTAATAGGGTACATTTATCGAAAGAATCATTTATCTTGTGCCTACATCTTAAAGAAGAGAAAATTGAGTTTATTTCAATAGAAAATAAGAATTCGTATTTTTTCAATAATGAAATGATATTTGAATAAGTGAAGTTCTTCCACTTGAAAATTGTAAAAAAAAAGTTTGCAAACACTTTTCTTCTCTGGCCTCTTTTTCTGGAAATTTTCGCTAAAAATGCAATAAATTCGGTTACAACTGTCTTTTTCTTGTAACAATGCAATTTTTTAATACTTCGTAAACAAAATTTTTTCAAATTATAGATTTACACATTACATTTTTTTAGAAAATATTACAAAATATAATGTTGTAATTGCTCCAATTGAATTTGATTTAAAAAAAAAACAATTTTAGCCCATTGGATTAAAATAATATTATATCAACATGACCAGTAAGAATGTTTTAATTGTTTTAATGTCATTCAATTGAGAAAAATACAACTACAGCCGATTTGAATAATAATAACTTAAGGGCATGTGACACAGCGAAATACCTATATTGCCGACCTCACTTTATCAGTTAAATGAATTTTTTTTTGTACCTGAGAACTTTTAAAAGAAGTAAAATATCGAGCTGAAACTTTGGAAAATGTATTAGAATACAATAAAGTACGTTAAAGTACTTCATTTGGGTAGGAACTTCACTAAAAATTATTTCCGAACAAATTAAAACTGGGAGCCTATTATCACATATTTTTTCTGAACCTCGAAATTTTTTGAACGTTCGAACTTTTTTTATACATAAAATATCGGCCTCAAACTTTCAGAAATGCAAGAGTTGACAGGAAACTACGTTAAATGCCGTCATTCAATAATAAAAGATCTAAAAAAAATTATTTCAACTAAATCACATCCGACTCTAGAACGAGCCAGCTGTTAGAGCCTTGCGTAGTAGCCGACAGAGGAGCTGGAGCAGGAGATGCATTGTACCACAGGTAAATCATATTATGAGAACCACACCGTGCAACTATTCACTGACTACACCTAACCTGTACAATGAAAAACTTGAACACTGTCGATATTTTCCTACTTAGTTATTCAGTCCCTATTCCTCCAGGCCGACTTTACTGCTAAATACTTATTTAATAGATAATAAATAGGGTTTAAAGACTTACCATCCAAGAACTCGACCATCACCGATTTCGCAAAAAGTTCGCTTATAATCTTTAGAAGCAATATAAAAAATTGAATTTACCACGAAATTACTCTTTCTTCTAGGGCTACAAGTTAGTGATAGAACCAACACAGTGCGCCTCTTAGTTTAGCTGAAACCCCGCTATCTCATATTACGAGAATATCTCATATTCGGGTACTCTCCTCTATGTATCCACCCCGTAGATTTTCTTTTCCCTACCTGTTTAATCGTTAAATTAAAAATTTAAGATGAACAGATTTAACGCTAAATTAAACGTTAAATCCAAATAATCTTTGGCAGCAGAGCTCTGTCACTGAAAGGCTGTCACAAGTGACGTTTCTCGATTATTTTCAAGGACCTCGTTCGATGTCTTTCGAAAAATGAGACGATACGATTCGAAAGTTAACAAATGAATACACGAGATGATCGTTCGAAAAAAGGGGCTGATAACGAACGACGTCGAGTGAAACAGTTGAGTTTCTCGTGTCGATGTGAATCACTTGCCGGAAATAATAATAAAATTGCAATTAAGCAAATCAGTTACTTTTATAAACTAGCGAAAAATTACAAACATTTTACAAATCGTATTAAGTGATAAACAACTTATTACCAACATCATATTACATTTGCAAACTGTTTCCAATTGGAAACGTTATGAATTATAAACGAATTATTATTTTGTTTATCACTTCCGAGTCGAAATCTAACAAATATTAAATTTGCAAAACGTTGCGCTAATCGTACTGAGTGATAATTAACTTAGTGCTAACATCATATTAGATTTGCAAACTGTTTACTACCCTGAAACATTGATAATGATAAACAAACTGATATTTTTTTATTTATTCCCCAGATTAAATTCTCAATGTGTTGCACGAGGATTTTCTCTTACTATTGAAGGGTGCTATACAGTTTGTAATAGATTTACTGTTTTTTTATTGGATTATTAATGTGGCACGAATACATTGCATTATATATAATTTTTGAGGTTTTTTGAAGGTTTCTCGTTTCTCTGAAAAAGTTTTCGAAAGCAATAAAATAACTGCCGGTGTAGAAAAAAAAAGGAAACCTTTGAAAAAAACGAGTAACAATATACAATTCATGAATTGCGTGAACATTTTTTTAAAGTGAATATTCTTTTCAATCATTTTTGTACAGTGTTAACGATGTTTGCAATTTTAATATAAATTTACTATTCATTTGTATAGTAAATCTAAAAACTCGGTCTATGAAATAGTAATTGAGAGGCTGCATAGTAAATTTGATATACATGTATACTTTTCAACTCTTAAAAATTTAGGTAATTTTACTCTACACAAATTAAAATTAATTTGGCAGTAATTTTCAATTCTAAATAATAAAGCATAATGCTTTTTTCTAGTTAAACATGAAATATACTGGGTTTCAGGTGGAAAAGTTCAATTAAGCGAATAAATAAGAGACCTAACCTAAAAGCAGCGGTTTTTTCGTTAAAATTCTAACATTTACAGTGAATTTTGAAGAAAATCCCACCCGTACGTTGCACTTTGAATATAAATATGAATTTATTCGATGAATTGTAGGTTATTAATTTAGTATTAAATATTTGACAAGATTTGTGTGCATCAAAGAACTTTTAACTTTCACGCACTTTGTTTTACTATACATGCATATTAATTTTACAAGATGATGATATATTAAATTTACTACACATATATGCATATTGCTTCCATTACATTTATAGTAAAATCGCTATAGAAATTTCTATCAGTGTAAGGTGATCGGAACATGATTAAAATTATTAATTTAATTTTAATAAGTTTCATTACTTTCGCTTACTTCATGGATTTTTTAACCTACAGCCAATTGTTCAAACAATTTTTACTGGTTCGAAGAATTATTATCTTTTTTTATCGCAAAGTAATAGCATTTACTTGATGATATGAACTAGCTAATAAAATGTGAATACCCATTTCTGTACATTTATAAATAAGAATAAATAAATATAACAAGTATGTTCAGAGGTGGATGTTCACAATTATCAATTAGGCCAAAGCATTCAGGAATGCCAATAATTCGCGTTTATAACATAATACGTCGTTTGAACAAGTACATATTGCTTGAACAATAAAAGACCACTTGCTTTTATTTTCATTGTGAAAAATAACATTGAAAAGAAAGATTTTAATTTTTGGAATAATGACGCAAGATCGAATTAAATGCTGAATGTTAAATTTTTTGCCTAAATAAAATCTAGAAATTTTCTCTAATCAGTTTTTGATGAGGCTCGTAATTTGCGTTTTAATGGCAACAAATTACATTAAAAACCACAAATTTGAATTTATGAAAAAACGACACAAGCTAGGTACAGTGAAATTCTTAACGGCAAACACTTTCACGCAAAACAGAAGCCCCGGGCGCAATCACCAAATTACAGATCTTAAAGGTTCGATCTGTAATTGTAAACGGTTTATGCACAAACGCGGCGGAAGAACAAAGACTGAGCGCAAAGCGCGAGACCTAAAAGAAGCGCACCCATGCAGCGTGCAGATTTAAAAAAATAATTTTATTATTAATAATTTATATTGTATTACAGTACGTCACAAAAAAATATAAAATTCTTATTTATTTGACTTTTATGGCATTTATTTATGTATTTTTTGGCACTGATTCAGAAATTTTACATTATTTATTTCGTAGTAGCAATATTTTCGGAGATGTTCAAAATTCAATGTTCAGTGTCACATAAAAAACAAAAAACCATGTTGCGTAAACATCAGGTCATTTTCGCTTTTTAAACCTGTTTTTATGAAAAACGCGAGAAGATAGAACATTTTCGCCTTCAGATACGTATTCTAAAGAAAAAATACTGGAATGTCCAATCAATTATTGATAAAAAAAATCTTTTCACTCCATGAGTGCTCCATGAGTTCTCTCTTTTTTAGATTTCTTTCATGATAATGGATTATGAAACCGTCCAATTGAATAATCCTCATGTGCGATTCTATGTTTTCAAAGGACTGCGTGATATCTGAAACTTATATGGAAATTATATCACGTTTATTATTATTTCAAGGCAACTATACGTACTTCAAGTTTTCAACATTCAAATGACCGAAATATTATATCACTAATAGTTTTCGAGTTTCACATGCTGAGTTGTGGCTTTAGCTGAAGTTAGCATTACTACAGGTTTTTAACTAAAATTACCAGGCACAAAATTTAGTTTTTGCGGCATATATGAGCACTAAATAAGCACTGAATTCCTGCGCCAAGTACAATGTGATTCCACTTATAGTTGCCGAGTGTCACATACAAGAGTCATCTGAATCCAGCATCTCTACACGTTTTTGTTAAAAAAAAAGTGCCCGGATTTTGTGCATAGCACGAATAGAGGAGCACTTAACTAGCACTGAATTCCTGCGCAAAAGTGAATTTGATACCACTTATAGTTTCCGAGTTTCGCGTACCGGAGTTGTGGCTTCAGCTGAAGCTAGCATGACTACATATTTTTCACCAAAATTACCGGGCACAAAATTTTTTTCTGCAGCATAAATTAGCACAAAATAAGCACTCACTTATAACATAGCGCCCATATCGATATGACAATGTTGTGATTCCAACTTCCGGGACTTGAAATGTTTGTATTTTTTGGCTAGTTTAACAAAGTACCTAATTTTTTTAATTGCAATTTCAATATTGTTGTCGGTACCCGTTTGAAAAAATTTGGTGGCGCTGAATTGTTTCTGTCTAGTCCGCCTTGAGTCCACACTGGCGCGCCGCAGGCTGACTGTCCAGTGACTAGACTGGGATGTAACGCTCGGATCGACTAGTTTCTAGACAGATCGGCTATTTTGATAA
>CAKNYM010019007.1:2894-14653 GCA_932195095.1 Andricus curvator
AAAAATTATTATAATAGGACTGCGCGAGACATCGCCCAGCCTGTTATAATAATAAATTCCAATTTTTATATCTTAACGAATAACAATTCAAAGAAGCAACTCACACTAAATTATTATAATAGGAGTGCGCGAGACATCACCCAGCCTGTTATAATAGTAAATTCCAATTGTTATATCTTATAAATAACAATTAGAACCAGCAATGCATTAATTCACACAAAAAAATCCATGGATTTTCACACTAACTGAAAATCCATGGAAAGAATTATCTGATATTTTCGAACAAATGTTAAATAAAGCTGAAGTATTGGTAAAAAATTCAAGAAGAAATCAGTAAATTAATTAATTAATTCTAAAATAAAATTTACTCACATAAAATTATTCTACTAAAAAATTTAAAAGAATATATACATGTCTAATCAATATCACTCTGACAGACTCATCAAAATAATTAAAAGAAATATAAAAGCACGTCGCGGTGGTGATGAAGTACGAGAAAAAAATTGAACGCGTAATTACAGAATCATTATTAAAAGGAGAAAATCTATGAAATCCTGAACTCCTAGAAGCTGTGCGTTATATTAAAATAAGTAAACCAGATATAACGGAAAGAATTAAACTCGCAGAAATAACATAAAAAATTAATAAAATAATTATAATCATAGAAGCAATAATCAACACTATCACTCAAATAAACAGAAAAAATCAGTCAAATCCTAAAAACACGGAAATAATAGAATCGATGAAGTTATCAAAATCGTTGAAACAATAGTAATTCTCACAAAATCAATATCACCCGCAGTAATTCCAAATGTCTTATAATTCGAATAGACGACGCGGTGCTGGAACCCGAAAACGAAAATTTCAAGAACATGAAAATCTCTGTAAAGATCTTAACAAGTTAGCTAAGGAATTTGCAACCAAACACATTGAAAATCAAGAATTCTCGGAGACTTTCGAATGTTAAACAAGTTGAAGTAATTATCAAAAACTTGTATGAAACATATGAAACATACTTTTGTTACGGTAGACCCCAAGAAGCCGGGCAACTAAAAGTTATTATTGTTGGGCTCCATGGTATCCGCGTACCAGATCAGTTAAGAAGTATGGTGCCCGAGGTGAGTGCCCCATTCTCGTTCCGTATCAACTTATTATAGTGGGTCACACACTAGCCAGGAAGAGAGAGGCGGTATAAGATTTTCGCCATGCTCTAAGCCACACCTAATCAGACCCCCCGCGCGGGCAGAGGAGTGTAATGAGAAGGACGGAGGTGGATAATGATTACGCCTCCTCTACGAACGACTTCTAATTTTTCCTGCGGTACTGATACTTGCACATCGACGATAGCCACAAATTACTGAAATTTCGGTTAGTGCCTGAAACGCATGGACCGCATATGTTGAAACTTCACCTGATGCATGTTTTCCTAATACCCATGAGTCCATACGCGACCATAAAATGTTGATTAACAATGTCATTTATTGATAAATTCAATTTCACTAAAGAATGTAGAACTCATAAAATTCCCCAAAATATCTAAATTAAAATTATTGGCCCGATTGCATAAGATTCGGAAAGTAGACAATCAATAACAATCCCAGCGACCACCCTTATAGACCAATTGATTGACGCTTATCACCGAGGCATATTTGAGCCCCTGCGGTGAGAACTCTCAGCCCTGTTCCCCACTGAGTAGTAAAATAGTAATTTCGATTTCTTGAAACTATTGAAAAACTCAATTCAAATAATTAGTTTACAAGAGGGACAATTGTTTGTTAAACATCTTGAATAAACAAATTAGTCATATAGATTAATTACTAAAACTATATATACAATCTAGTTCCATTGATCATAATCCTTATTTCCTAACAGGAAATAAGTGCTTCGAAATACTGATCAATTCGTTCGATCCCAATGGTTTCATGAATAGCGAATTTAAACTATTGAGTTGTCAGTTAATACAATTATCCTTAGTTGGCGTGTACAGCGGATTTATATACATCATACGAGTCAGGGATTGTTATTGATGATTAAATACAAATTCATTTCATACACAAAATTTCCGGCATAGCAACAGAGCGCACTGCACGTGCCCTGCAAAATTGCTTATTCTCAAACGTCCGGTCTTCATTCCCACAGTTGCCAGGCAAAGTCCATGTGCAACATCAGCAATAAACCCTACCCAACTCTTAACACCATGGCGTACGAGCTGCTTCTTACCTATTGCCTTGAGGCAGTCGTTCATCGCTTCTTCCGGACATCGGAACTAATTGTTCCGAAGGAAACTAGAATTAAAAGTCCAACTTGCCCGTCGGCATTTTACCTCGCGCGGGTTTCGGTACGCGGATTGTCACTCCCGAAAGTACGTGAATCAGAAGGGTAGTGCGCAGTAAAGAGGGTTTTTACGACGTTAAAAGTGAAAAACCAATGGATGGGAATCCATAAATCCAGAAAGAAAATTAAACTAGCTGTGTGCAAACGGAGTCTGGGTGACATCCTTTACAGAAACTCGAGTGGAGTGACAGTTCGCGCACCGTGAAGGAGTGATGAGCGACGCTCTACGCTAGCAACACATCGACGGAAGAACAAGGTCAGGAATTATTTATTGTATTCACAATTGTAACCACCTCATATCTCTCTCTCTCTCTCCCACTCGTGTCTCTCCCCTTTCGGAGGGACGGGGGATTGTGTATTGATGTTCCGATGTGACGTTGCTTGAGGATTGTAAGGAATATTGTAGAGAAAATTGCTTAGCCCGCAATCTCCTCCGCTACCGTGGAGATAGGCGGTAGTCTATAAGAAAAATTTAACATTGTGTCTTGACTCGTTCCATGATCATATCTAATAAAATATTTCAATTTTATTTGTGCCAAGATAAATAGAGTCGTTCAGAATTATTTCGTTCAACCCGTCAAAGATTTCAGGACTACAAGGGTTAGGGCTCCCAGTCCGGGAGTAGGATCAATGGTCGAATACCACCTAAAAATAAAAATGCGCTAATCCCTTTTGGATTGGTGTATTAGTTTGGTACCTCCGGCAAACGAGAGAAGAAGGAACAACAAAAACACTCATTTCATTCACTCGTTCGTAACACTTTTCCGATCACAAGACGAAATCAGTAAATCAATTCTAAAAAAAAATTAAATATGAAAATAATAAAAAACATACTATTATATTTTTATAACACATCCCCTCATGTCAAATACAAATTCAGATACTCCAAGACTCACTCGAAGTCAATCAAAAGCACTTGCCAATTCCGCGATAAATAATAAACAAGAAAAAGGAATTAAATTGAGTTATGAATTTCCTTCGAAAACAAAGGTTTTACATACTCCACCTCCTCAGGAAGTTAATTAAGAAAAATTGACTAAATCCTCTCCAGAAAATATAGAAAAAACTCTAACAAATACAAACCTCGATGACTTAAATAAAACTCAAAACCCTAATCAACCACACATAAACCAATTACGAAGTAAAAAACTAAATATTACAAACAAAAATTCACCTTCTTTAGACTATTTAAAAAATGATCAATTACCAAATGATAGCGGGATAGCTAGTTCCAGCAATTTGAATCAAAGTAAATCAATAAAACTTTCTCGGCAGTAAACTCCACACTTATTCCTACGGAAAATTCCCCCAATAAAATTGAACAACAACCTCTCTTATATACCGAAGACAATTTTCCATCTCGTAATAAAGATGAATCTCCTAATTGTGACGCTTGTATAAATTTTCACTCAACTCCTGCAAATAGTATAAACCTTTTTCTCAACCAATCGGAAAATCCAATTAACCAACCAAACATGACTATACCGAATAACCAACAGGTCTCCCTTCGAGACGCGTTATAAATAGTACCCATCTTTGATGGAAAAAGTATCCCCTTGCAATTTTAATTGAAGGGTGTGAGGAGGCAAAAAAAAGTGGTTCCTGCTATACCTATGTACAGTAGAACAAAATCTTGTAAAAATGATACGAAGTAAAATTATAGGAGAAGCGCGTAAAAGTATTTATAGTATAACTTTTAATAGTTTAGATGAATTAATTAACCGGTTAAAGAAAATGTATTCTTCTTCCAAAACCGTTTACCAATTACAAGGCGAGTTAGGTAGCATGTGTATGTGGTAAAAGGAAAGCGTTTTATCTTATGCCACTAGAATTAAAGAAATTGCAGATCAAATCTTCGATGCCCATCGCATAAATAATGGTGGATCACTATGGCCACTATGGCCAACGGCCATGCCACGCTGAAAAAACCAGTTCTCGTCAGATCACTGAAGTTAAGCAGCGTTGGGCGCGGTTAGTACTTGAATGGGTGACCATTCGAGAATACTGTGTGCTGTTGGCATATTATGGGTGTGGTGAGCCCAAACTTGTAGTTATTTATAACTAAAAAAACTATCCACCTAGAAACACTACCCAAATTGGGTAGTGTCACGCCTACCCTGAAAGGGAAATGGCTTAATGGTATACTACTACTAGGCGAGGGATTCAGGACCGGGTTAGAAAAAAATCTCGTTCAGTGTTTTATACGTGGACTAAGACCCGAATTTGAAATTAGGGTGAAGGAAGAAGGCGCATTTAGAGATATCACGAACAGCGCTATCGAAATTGAACGAATACTGAATACAGCCGCGGATCTATGAAAGGGAAATATTTACAAACAAAAACAGGATGAACTAGAGAAGAATCATAAAATTAATGGAAATAATCCAACAAAAATAAATTACACACAAGGGGAAATTGTAATTTGTCAAATTTGTAACAAGAGGGGTCACACTGCTTTTAGATGTCGAACCCTCGTAAGTTTCAATCAATACACGCAGCCTTCCCCAAACACCCTACCCAACCGCTTCCGACCTCAGAATAACAGACGATCTCAAGAATCATGGCATAATAAAATCCCACCACTTATGAGAAATCAATGGATACCCCAGAAAAGACAAAATAATCAAAGAGAATTCCAACGCGGAGATAGAATAATGTTGACATCCAAAGAAACATATAATTTTTCAAATCAATCATACAATTTTCCAAATCAGTCATACAATTTCCCAAATCAATCATACAATTTTCCAAATCAATCATACTCCAACTCTCAACCTCAATTAAATTCCGCGCAAAATACAAAAAATATAATTTGCAATTGTTGTAAAAAACAAGGTCATATGCTCAAGGATTGTAGGAAAAGAGAATATAACAATAAATTACGCTAACAGCAAAATTCTCAGCAATTACAAGCAAACTCGGGAAACGAACGAGACCTCCCCAGGCTAGGTGCGATGGGGCAGGCATCGAGATCCCAAAATTAAAAGCACCTGACCCAAATAGAACCGAACACCTAGAAACCGTCACTATTAATTTTAATTTCAGTAAGGGAAATATTATACCATCCACAATAATTAATACTCATGGATTAAGAAACCCCGTTCGTATGATTATCGATACAGGTGCAGGTTTGAATCTTTTAAAGGAAAATATGATTGACCCTTCAACACCAATAGATAAACTAAAAATAGAGGTTAATTGGAATGAAAGAACACCCGGTTTACACTTTAGATCAAATTTAAGTAAATTTTTTTGTATATTTAACAACCTTTAATATCACACCAAAAGAAGTCCCAGCAGATGATGACAGCGTACTAGGTTCAGAATTTTTCATTGATAAGAATGTTAATATTAATTATGCAGCAAGATGTCTAGAAGTAAATGATAAAAAAATACCCTTTTTCATCAAGAAATAAAATCATTTTACCAGAAAGATCTATTTCAGATACTTATTTAATTATTAAAAATCCAGAGGCAAAACAGGATATATTCCACAAATATCAGTAAAACCCGGAATATTTTTAGGTAACGCAATAGTAGCAAACGATAAAGGTAAAACATTTGTCAAAATAGCAAATACTCAATCAGAACCAGTAGAAATTTAAATACCAGAAGTAATTCTTCAAGAATTTGAAGAACAAACTGAACAACCATTTAATTTAGAAAAGGTAATTACTTTTACGCCAATAGATGATGTATTTTACGATTTTGCAAATACAAAAGATTTTCCAATTGAAACAGAAAAAATGTACAATACTTCTTGCAAAGAAAGAACAGAGGAAATTATGGATTATACTTCTTTTACAACATTTAAATGCAGAAGAATTAACACATGTAGAAAATTTAATGATAGACAACGTAGATAGATTTCATATCCCCAGAGAGCGATTGACCGCTACCAATGTTCTCCAACACAAGATACCACCGACCGACGACCACCCCGTGTTTACGCGTCAATATCGATTGCCGCCCGTTCATAAGGAAGAACTACTGAGACAAACGAATGACCTTCTTATAAACGAAATCATTAAACCATCGCAATCCCCCTATAACACTCCTGTATGAATCGTTTCGAAGAAAGAAGATTCCCAAGGAAATAAGAGATGGAGAATGGTCCTCGATTTTCGCAAACTCAATGAAAAAACTATTAGGGACTCATTTCCTTTGCTAAATATTCACGAAATTTTAGACCAAACTAGAAAATGCACAATACTTTTCAGTTTTCGATGTAGCATCAGGTTTTCATCAAAATAAAATGAGTGAAGAAGATTCCCACAAAACAGCATTTTCCACGCCTTATGGTCATTATGAATTTGACCGAATGCTATTAGGACTCAAAAATGCTCTAGCCTGTTTTCAACGTCTAATGAATATTACTCTGTCAGGTTTAATTGGAACTCAATTATTCGTATAGTAGTATACCATTAAGCCATTTCTCTTTCAGGGTAGGCGTGACACTACCCGATTCGGGTAGTGTTTCTAGGTGGATAGTTTCTTGTAGTAAATAACTACAAGTTGGGCTCACCACACCCACGATGTGCCAACAGCACGCAGTATTCTCGAATGGTCACCCATCCAAGTACTAACCGCGCCCAACGCTGCTTAACTTCAGTGATCTGACGAGAACTGGTTTTTTCAGCGTGGTTTGGCTTGATGATATTGTTATTTATGCAGATTCTTCAGAAGAACATCAAAGAAAATTTAATACATTAATGCAGGCCTCTTCAGCAAGGGGAAATTCGGCCATATAAACTCACTTTCCACATGTTTCGTTTGCACCTCTATGCCTTCGCACTCAGCACGGAAAACTTCCGTCTCACTCTTTCAGCTGAGGGACGATGCGTATTGGTGGAAACGAGACATGAGTGGCAAATGAGTTTATACGGTCGAATTTCCCCTCGCTGAAGAGGCCTAAATTAATGAATCGGTTACGTGAAGCAAATTTAAAATTACAGCCGGACAAATGCAATTTTTTACGACCCGAAGTAATTTATCCAGGACACATTATTGATAAAGACGGTGTACGTCCAGATCCTAAGAAAAATACGCGGTCAAAAATTTTCCTATCCCCAGAAATTTTGATAAAACTTTTATCCTCAATACTGACGCTTCAAGTTTTGCAATAGGTGGTATTTAGTCTCACGGTTAAATCGGGAAAGATAAATCAATAACATATGTATCCAGAGCACTAAATATTCACGAGGTTAAATATGACACATATAATAAGGAAGCTTTAGCAATCGTGTTTTGTGTCACTCATTTTTGACATTATTTGTACGGCAGGAAATTTAAAATTGCCACTGATCATAAACCATTAATCTTGTTCAAAAATTCAAGCGACCCATGTTCGTACAAAAAATGAAACAGAAAATCAAATAAAATTTATAAAGGAAATTTCCTTAGTCGGAAAATGCTAAATTCTTGAAGATGAAGAAAATTCTGATAATGAAGAAACTCAAGAAAATATAAATTTAACATGCTGTGAAGAAATCGATTATGACGCTCTTGAAGGAAGAAACCCAACAAACCAAACTTCGGATAATAATACAAAAATGACTCATATAAAATCAAGTCCTGAAAATTCCTCAAATATTTTAAACCCTCTTATATTAATCATTTTAGACATGATGAGCATGTTAATAAATATTCCGACTACAGCAAACTTCAAATGAAGTATTAGGAAAATTAAGAATTTAATGACGGCAAATTTTGGAAAGAAACCAGTAAATTCAAATAGTCCAGATGAGATAATAAATGCAAAATGTAATATAGTAGTAACTAGGGGAAAAATGCGAAATCTAAGAAATAAAGAAACTCAACAAACTCAAGAAAATAACGAAATCCAGAAAAACTCACTTCATCATAAAAAATAAGCCAGAAGCTCTAAGAAACCCAGAAACTCAAGTTAGCTCTAAGAAATCAAGAAATCTAAGAAATCAAGAAACTCAAGAAAATCGCGAAATCCATGAAAACTCATTGAATCATGAAACTGATACAGAAACTCTATGAAATAAGTAAAAGTAATCATAATCAAGAAATGAATTTCAAGTTCAAGAGAAAAGTAAACGTGGAAAGCAACAATTAAATCAACAAAATATAGTTTAACAAAATCCAGTAATCCCGAATTCTAGTAAAGGAATCCCAAGACTGAGATCCAGAATTTTTAATAAAAAATATACACGAACCCTTTTATGAAAATTTCAGTACCTCCGATGAATCAAGCGAAGAAGAATATCAGGATGACGGAAAGCGTCCCCCTTTATGAAACCCCCGTATTGATCCGCAGACGCCAAACGTGCAACAAGTAGATATGCGAACGTAGTAGAATGTAGGGATCAACTTAGAATGCGGAAAGATAATTACGCATATTTTGTTTCAAGAATAGGAACCCCTAAAGATAATGGATCCAAAAGTATAGTAAAAAGAAATGAATTACATAAATTTAAACATCTTTTTATAGGTGAAGCTAAAGAAATTATAAAGGGTAGTTTTCATCATATAGCATTACCTATTCAATCTGAATTAGTAGAAAACCTTTCGGAAATAGTTTCTAATATTAGGCAATCAATACAATCTCTAAAAACTTAAATTACGTTCAATTAGTATTGCGAAAACTTCTCAAATCGCACAGATCGATTGGAAAGAAATTTGAGCTATTTTCAAAACCACCTTTACAGATTCATGCACAAAAGTAATAATCTGTAATGGAATGATCTAGTATGCCGATAATAAGATACGGTTATATTTAATAGAAGAAGCACATTCATCAGCATTAGGTGGACACAAAGGAGTAACATACACTTATAATAGAATTAGACCTAGATATTCTTGGGAAAATATGAAAACAGATATTCAAAGTTGTTTACAGTGCCAATTAAAGAAATTAGTCCGCGTAAAAACAAAAAACTCTATTGTAGTTAGTGACACAGCAGGCGTTGCTTTTGAAAAAATTTCAATGGATATAGTTGTCCCATTGCTAGTAACAACTGCAGGTAACGAATGCATTTTAACAATTCAGGATAATCTTACAAAATATTCTCTAGCTATGCCCTTGCCTAACCAACAAGCAAGTACAATAGTAGAAGCATTTGTTGAAAAGTTTATCTGTGTTTTCGGATCACCAAAAGGAGTTTCAACCGATCAAGGAACAAACTTTTTGAGCAATCTGATGAGACATTCATCAAAACGTTTTCGAATTAGACAATTTAGAACAACAGCTTTTGGTCCTCAATCAAATGGTTCTTTAGAAAGATCTCATCACGTGTTAGCTGAGTACCTAAAACAGTTTGTCAATAAAAATGCTGAATGGGACGATTGACTCGAATTGGCCACTTTCTCTTACAAAACAAGTGCCCATGAAGGAACAAAATGTACGCCCTTTGAACTAGTTTTCGGTCGTCTAGCAAGACAACCTTCTAGCGAACCATCTCTTACACACGAGAAGTTAAAAACATACGGTGATTATTTAACAAATTTAATCACCAAACTTTACGATATACAATCCCCAGATAGCAAACGTGCGGGGCACGTTACTCGCACGACATGCGGGGCACGCGGTGCGTGCTGGGTGCGAAGCATATGGGTCGCACTTTGTGAGGGGCACGTACGTGCGAGGCATATGCGACGCACTTTGTAATAGGCACGATGTGCGGCTCATGTGTTTCGCACTTTGTGAGGGTCATTATAAACATGATATATAAGTAATAAGCACATTTTTTTGATAATAGTAGTATAGTAAACTATTATTATTGTAATAAATTTTAAAAAAATATTTTTAATTATTATAATTGAAGATTGAATTAATTGATTTTGTAAAAATTGTTTATTTACAAAAGTTAAAACATTCCCGATTTTATAATAACAATAAATTAGGAAATTAGTAAGAATTATTGAATACATGGTTTTATAGTTTCAGCGTACAATATGCATTTTATTTATTTTAAAACTATAATTTCCAACTTTAATCGACTATACAAATAATTTCAATTATCCTTTTGTCAATTTGAATTTGAAATTAAGTAAATAAAAAAATGAAATTTTTGGTATAATTTCTACTTTACATATTTATTTATGTTTATAACTTCAATTTGTGCTTTTAATTTCAAGTTTAACTTTAAATTGAGTTTAAAATGTAATTTTAAATCAATGTTTCAAAAATTTGTTCAGAAATTTAAAAAATGCATCTTTAATTTTCAATCGTATTCATTTTTGATTATTTTGAAGTAAAAATAAGAGGAGCTATATTTAAAAACTGCGCGCATTAGCTGGATAATATACGGCGCAGACCCCGTCGCGTCGGTCGAACGGTAATCGCCCGACGCGCCGTAACAGCTGTTGTCGACTTTCGTTGTCGGTTTCGTTTTGCGAGTTTTTAGCGAGAAAACGTGTTGGTTCTCGATCACAAATTTTATTTTTGCGATAGGATTTTTATGTGTAATGACTCTGCGGCCCCCCGTTCCTCTCGATTTGTGTCGAATCGTGCGCGTGCGTTTTAATGTTAGTATCGTTAAGGGCATTTTTTGCCTACGATATTTGCATGCTTGTGCCCAAAGTAATAAATATCTTCCGCTGAAACTTTTAGAAACGAGAAAACGGATATAAATATCCTATTTCTGTTTTGAATAATTAAAAACAGTTAATTTATGTTCAATCTTGTTTTTTTTTTTAATTATTCAAACAACAAATATTAGCATGTTTGTCTCCAAAATAATAAATATCCTTCGCTGAAACTTTAATAAGAGACGTGAAAACGGTTATAAACAGTTTATTTCTGGTTTAAATAATTAAAAAATGTAATTTTTGTTTTAGGTCATCATTTTTTTTATTATTTAAACGAAAAATATACTTTTTACCTACGTCTTTATGTTTTCTGTCAGTTTTATGTGCCTGTATTTTGTAGTTGTAGCGAAAAATATTTATTATTGTTGATAGAAACATGCGGAAACTGAATTGCTAATGCGCAAATAAAATATATAAATATTCCTTCCACCCATAAAAATAATACGTTCATGATAAATTACCTGCTCTTTATTTAAAAATATCAATGCAAATATTTTCTGTACCCTCTAAAAATCTTAAATGTGTGCACGCACCATACCCGCACCGGCACGCATGACGTGTGACCCTCACGACGTGCGACACACCTGTCACGCATATGAGGGCGCAGCTGTGTCATCCCCTAAAAGTTTCTGTGGACAAATTGATATTCAGAAGCCACTTTTTAACCGATTTAAACGTTTTTTTTTAAATTAAACCTAATAAAATTTTGCATAAATCTGTCATGGCAAATTTTGGAAACAGTTTTTTGTTTTTTTTTTTATTTTATAACAAAAATGGAAAAAAACAAAAAAAAAATTTCAAAAAAGTATCGGTTTCCGGGAAATACTTGGATTCAATTCGAAATACCTAGAATCAATAAAGCAACT